>WTSP01027002.1:24738-47887 GCA_025331215.1 Actenoides lindsayi | reverse complement strand
AGACAGTATCAAAAGCCTTGCTGAAGTCAAGGTAGACAACATCCACTGCTCTCCCTGCATCTACCCATTCAGTCACATCATCATAGGAAGCTATCAGATTAGTCAGACATGACTTCCCTTTAGTAAATCCATGTTGGCTACTGTTGATAACCTTCTTTTTTTCTGTGTGCTGAGATATGATCTCCAGAATGAGATGCTCCATCACCTTTCCAGGGATGGAGGTGAGTCTGACTAGTCTGTAATTACCAGGGTCTTCCTTCTTCCCCTTTATGAAGACTGGAGTGACCTTGGCTTTCCTCCAGTCCTCAGATACCTTGCACCATCTACTGAAACATCATATACAGACATCGTATACCATCCTGAGTCCTGTTTGAAACATAAGCTAGTTCTACATGATAATTCTGTGATACCTACAGGGAGCAAATGAAACAAACTGTTACATGCTAGTATGAAACATTTATATAGTATCAAATGCTATTTAGACTTGGAATCCAAGTTTTACTACACATATTTTCCAGGCCCAGGGTGTAGGAGGGTGAGTAATGAGACAAAAATAGGCATATCAAGACTAAAGAATTTCCAGGCTGGAAATTCCCACATTGGTGATTGTCCTCCTTGCAGCAAGCAGCAATTTGATGCCCACCTCTGACCAGGTATAATCAGGACTATTTTTTTGTACTCTAGGTACACACCTTCTGGTGTCCTGCAGAGGTGTAAGGGAGCATTGTGTAGTCCACAGCCATGAGAAACTTAATCAGAGACAAGTAAGTTTGGTAGCAATTAGACGTTTCCTTTGGACTTGACCCAGGAATGACTATACAAACTAGAAGTGGGTAGCAGTTGACTCTGCTCCAATTGCCTCTTTCCTAATTATTTTAAGAAAGCAATATTAAAAAAAAACCAAAATAAAAAAAACAAAAAAAGCAGAGAAAAGAGCACAGCCTAATAAGAGCATACAAAAAGAGGGGAACTAGGTTTGGTTACATGTCTTATTCTGCCTTTGGAAGCAGAGAAACCGGTGATTCCAGTCATATCAGGGACATGAGTTGTCCTTGTCTGTCTCAACCTTTCATTTCCCAGTTGTTTTTGAAGACAGAACAAATGGTGTATCTTCTCTGATGTGCATTTTACTTTCAGCTGAAGCTATGTTTACCTACTACAGATATATATATGACAACTTAGATAATAAAAGTGTTTCTTAACTTACCGGTGAAACTTCTGTTCCTTTCTATAGCCTTACTTGCACTGCAGGTGTAGTACTAGACACAACATAACTCTGTGAACAATTAGCCATGAGAAGGAAGGAAGCTATCTTGACTACTTTTACACTTCATTTGCAGGAGTAGTGGTATGTATAGAATCACCTCTGTTTTCCAATGACCTGTCTCAGCCTCTGGATGTCTCTCAGACACGTGCAGCTGGATATGCAATACAGTGGATCATTGGAAGCTACTCTACTGTGTGTGCTATATCACATTGTGTAAAACTGTGAGCCTTTGCTGCTACACAAAACATGAGAAACAAGGAGAAATAAGACAGCTAGGTAGCTAGGACTGTCTGCCACTGGTTTACTCCCATGTCCTGGTATTCCAGGGAGGCAACACAATAGCATGGTTAATACAGAACAAAAGTGATCATAACCCCTTTTTTTTTCCTCAGGGATAGGTATCAATATATAAAATAAATAAATATTAACTGTCCAAATACTCCTCTCTTCCTATGTTTCTGCAGATAATTTTATGACTGTGGTGTTGTGGAATGACCTACAGAAGTCATGTAACTATAAACTTGACCACAGTCTGAACAATGTTTATTTTGTATTTCTCAGGAAGACCCTTGGTTCTAAGAAATGCAGTTTTTCAGGGCTGCTCTGCTCAGTTATGCTTGGAAGCATATGGATAAATTCGACTAAGGTTCTTTCATGCCTTAAACACTATCCTGAAACACTACAGCAGCTCTTACAATACCCTTCTCATCTACCATAGCAGTACACCTGCCATACATTTACTTTTTGACTGATTGCCTGCAGTGAAGATGGAGAAAGTTTCTGCACATCTGTTCACTAAATCAAATACCTGCTCTTGCTATTACATGTACTAATGCACATTGAAGAATAGCCCAGATCCCTTCCATTAATACATATGTATGTGTGTATATGTGTGTACATATGCATAAATATACGTATATATAAAGGAACATAAAACCAAATAATTATCTTAGGTTTCTTTCTTCATTATATTTTAACAGCTGCCTATTTTTGAGACAAACTAGAAATTAATCATCTGGCTCTGACACCATGGGAAATTCATACGTCTTTGACTGTACACAAACTCACATACCAGTGATAAACCCCCAAATGTTTGACTTTATTTCTCTCCTTTATACACATTTTCTTACATCTCTTCCTTCTGGCCAGAGACAGAAAAACAGGTGAGACTGTTGAAATAGTTTGGGATTTTGTACTGTGATTTTCACCTAAATTGTCCCTACTTCAGTAAATGTCAAGCTGTTTCAAAAACACTTTGGCAATTACATGAATCAGATCAATGTAAACATATGCACTTTAAGGGAGGCGTCTGCCCCAAAGACTACCTAAACATTCAGCTTTTCAAAACTTAAGCATTTACTGTTTGAAGTTGTGCTATAGGTGCTGTCTTTAAGTTTATAGAAAGATTTGAACACAGGCCATGGTGTGATGCACGGAAGGAAAATCATATAAGGATGGGGAAACAAGAATGCAGGCTCCAGGATACTGCCAGGATTTGTCCTACTCTCATTATCCCTGGCAAGGTGCACAGTGCCCAGGGTTGGGTGCTGCACACCATCAAGGTGGAGATCCAAAAGTTGTCTGTCAATGGGAATATACTGGGAATGATCAAGGATGAATAAAAAAAAAAAGACCTACAAGCAAAGACTGGTGGGCTGAATCAAATTGTTAAGTCCAAATAATAGAAGATATAGGAACAGGAGTAGCTTGCAGAACCACCATTGCTAGTGGAAGTACTTAACTATCAGCTAGATAAACTTCCAGGAAACAGGTACCTATGAATGACATCATCCTCAGGTGAAGAAAGGACCAGAGAACTTCTATCCTGATGATTTTATAACCATATTGGCAGATCTGTACCTGCAGTTACCTGGATGTTTTGTTTCCTGGAATATCTGTTCCCATGCATGTGTATGTAGGATCTTCCATTTCTTGCAGTGCAATCACATACTGTCCTCTGCCCGGAGCAAGACATTGGCTACAGCCCTGTCTGTATCTATTAAAATGGAAAAATGCAAGCCACCACGGCTCTGGATCTTGCAAAAAGGCTGGGTAATATCTACTGGGAAAGAAGAGGGCACACGGTGAATAATTTAACTACTGAAACAAAGACATTTTGGTTTTTAAACCCTTTTTAAACTGAGATGAAATCACCAAGGAATACAGAATGAAGCATAAAAAACATCCATCAAAATAAAACCACAACCAAAACAACACCACCCCCCCACACACCCCCCACTCTCCATCATTTTGCATTTTGCAAGTGTTAGAAGACCTATTTTAGTCATTTCCAGGTCTGGTTTTGATAGTTCCATGTTCAAGATCTTTTAAGTTCCAAGTGCAATTCTTTTCTGTGCCTGAGTCTAACTAGGTCTTGCTACCAAGAAGTCCTGTTTCTCAACATTTTGCTTTCCTCATTGGGTCACAGTGTAAGATGGATTTTGTTTGTTCATTTTCTGGTGTGTTTTTTAGATCAAATAAATATCTGTGTCTTCAATGCAAGAAGGAGCAGCCTCAACAGGAAAGACTGAGGGTGGTTCATCCCACAATAAGTATTTGGGGGGTTTTCTGAATAGCTAGGATATATCCGATCCTTGATCTCATGCAATTAGCACAGTAATCTAAATGCAGCCCAGGCAAGCATATTGAATGTAAGGCTTCAAATAGGAGCATGGTAACAATGGTGGCTACATCTGTGCTGCCAAATAAAATAAGACCAGGGGAAGAACCTTGAGCCTTGATCACCCACAGTGCTAAATAGTTATTTTCCTCTCTGGGCTTCTTTTGTCTCTAATGGTATCTCTCCAAGACAAATCTGCTATGGAAAGGGCTAACCCTGAACAGTGTGGACTGAGGCCAATTGGTGCCACTAGAGTTTAGGGATAAGGATCAGTTCTGGCTTTTTTTAATGATCTCACTATTGACAACCACCGTGATTTCCCCACTTGCTTTGTTCATGACAGCTAAATTCCTTTTGAATTTAATCCTTTGCTTTTGGTTTTAAATGTTGAAAATGAAGAAAAGCCAACTTCCAATATGTAGTTCCAGCTTCCAAATGTATCTCCTCAGACTGGTTTGGCCCATTGTTTCAGGCTCAAGTTTTATATTTATATGTATATAAACATTTATTTTTCTTTCTCTAGCTGGCAAACATAAAAATAAAAAAAAATAATTAAATTTAAAACAATCACTAACTTACACAGTCTTTTCTTCAAAGACCTTTCCTTCAAGAAACCACCACAGGCTGCTTGTGGAAATGTAGGATCCATGTCTTCAAAATACCACATTATTCATTTTTTCCTCAAAGCATATAAAGTAAAGTTTAAATCAACAGCAGAATTTTCTTACATGTGTGCTGTTCTGGACCTCTCTAAGCTCACTTCTGACAAGTGGAAGTGGCTCATAGAGCCTGTAGTGTCTGTGCTCCGTAGTGTGTGATGCCCTACAAGGCCCCGAGCTGACACCACACTAGTTATCTTTGATACAGATAGCTATTTCCATTTCTAGACTGCCTGTTTTAAGTGTCCACTAAGCCCTTTAACTCTGGTATCGCTGCATCACACTGAAGCCATTCCTGCAGCACCCTACTCTCCTATGTTTCAGGTTGTCCAACATCTGCCCTGGACAGCCCCTCTTGGACCACCTCAAATCTCTTCCTTCTCATTATAATTTCAGTTGTAGTTGGCTGTGTCTAGCCTTGGGAGGAGTAATGCCTTCTAGGCTAGCTGGGTAAGTGGAGAGCTTCTCTCTGAAGTGGATATGGGGAAAAGATGACAAAATCTTCCTCAAACCTATTCAATTAATGATGCCTTATTTATACAATAAATCATTTGTTCTTAGCTATTCTTTAAAAAGCCACTTGTAGCCTCCTTTTATTTAACCCTTTGCATTCAGACAGGCAATTCAAAGCTGAGCAGGGAAACCAATCCATCTCTAATATTGCTGTTCAATAATTTTCCTTGCTGATCATAACAAACGATTTCATACCATATATAATAGCAATCAGTTTGCCCATCTCTTTTTTTGGTTACCCATCCTTCTGATGTACTGATGCTGGAAACAACTACTCAACTCAGATCTCATCCCATTTTTCATGAGCCTGGAAAGTGTTTATGAAAGAGAAACTCCTCCCCACCTCTTTCAAGTCAATGTCAGGACTTGAAACTGGTACTAATGGTTTCCAAAGGAAACTGCACGTATCTCTGTAAAACCATGAAACATCCTAGCTGGAAACTGGAAGGAGTAAGAAATGAGAAAGTAGGGAAGCAGATGAAATGTACATTAATAACCTGGTAAAGGAAAAATTCTAGCTCCTCAGGGGTACGGTCCTTTGGGAAAAAATGTAAGCATGGCTACATATTCTTCCAGCAAATATCTTCTTTATTAGCACACTCTCTGAGATTGTTTTCAAGTCAGCATGAGGAGCTAATCATTGAGTTGAGCCTTACTGATATGTGGGGATGTTTTGACAGGCATAGGTCCTCCCAGGGGAAATCAGGCAGGACCCTCTGGGCAGCCAGAACTGCATTCCACTACCCACTACAAAGAGATAGAGCTGGTATTGCAGGGGATCCTGAGACAGGCTATGGGCATCCATGTGCCATGTGGTGGACACCAGCACCCTGAGACCCTCACCTCAGTACCCCTGGTACACTGAAACTGAGAGGGTGCTCAGGACCCTTTTATTTATTGAATCCACTTCTGGACAAAGGTTGATGGGCTGATTCAGCATGTCAGTTTGTATGTTTTTCTCCTCACAGGGAGTGTTAGATGAAATACAAAGGGGAGTACAGACCCACGATGCTTTGATGGGGAAGTTAATAAGCAGCAACAATGCTTTTGTGAATCTTGGGCACCAAAGGAAAAAAAAAAAAAAATCTAGGCAACAGAGCATCTTTCAGAGGCTCCTTATGAAAACAGGCCATCTGGTTTCACTGCAGTGCATTTGTTAACTCTCCAGCCTACTACTGTTTCCCTGCTGGGTGACACATGCTGAATCTGTCACACATCTAGAACAAATTTATAAATAAACAACGGCGTATTCAAATAAAACAGAACTTTCCTGCAGTAGGCTTATAGGAAGCAAAAAAGAAGCAGTGAGAAAAAATCCTTGTTCTTTCATGCGCGGAAAAGTAGGTGTCTTGTTCAGTACTAGAAAGGAGACTTGGATCTGCCTGAAGGAAGATGCCTTTTCTTAGCGATGCTCCTCATAAGTGCTGCAGATGCAGATACCTAAAGGCCTTACTGCTAGCAACTGTTTGGGCTAGTTGGTATCTCAACCACAGTCTTGGCCCTGTTTTGCTGTTCACTGGCAATATGGTGAGAAACAGCTTGTAGTACTCAAGGTCTGAAGAGAAATGAGGGCAATGGGGAAGCAGAGAGGTGAAGTTTAATAACAAGTTAGCAGGAAGAACAGGAAAGAGAGACCAAATTTCCAGTAAAGTACCTGCAGTATGGGATTGTACTTGCATTGCCATTTGTGGGGATTTTGTATGCTCTCTCAAACACCAAGCTGTTCTCTCCTTTTCTCTTAAACAACCAGATATCTTCTCTAGCATAGAGAGGCTGTTGGATCTGAGAAACCCAGCTGAACTACAAATCCATGCAAGCCAAGATGCAAGATAAATACTTAGGACTTCACGTCTCTCAGTCATACCCTTGTTCTTTGAGCATCAGGAGAAAAGTTGGAGAAAAATTGCAGGCCAGATCCCTGGCAATCAGTTTCATCCATAAGGCAGGCCTTGTACGCTTGTGAACTGTATTGCAGTAAAGTGATACCTCCTGGGAAAGACAGAAGAAGCTTTCCATAGGCTTGCGAGTCAAAAGGTCATGTTAACACTGGCTGCAAGCCACCACTCTCTGTAGGCATCAGCTTTCTCTAGGCAGAGAAGGCAACAGGCCATGCTAACTGGGATACCCTGCTTTGCTTTTTTTTGTTCCCCAAATCTATGTCATTCAATGCCTGAACAAACAATATTGGGAAGCAGTGTGAAATTGTTGCAAGTTAGATTTCCCAGTGGAGGTGGTGCATTTGCACAGGCTGCCAGTGCTCAAAGGCCAAAAGCAGGGTTGTTAAAAGATTAAAGAGGTTTTCTATTTCAGGCAATCTTCAAAAAACAAACACCCGCTGGGTCTGGTTTTGCCCAGTTCAACTTTCTGCAGCTTATTTGAGTCACAGTATATGAGTGGAATTGCTTTGGATTCATGTTCATGGGAATAAGAGATAAGCTGGGCTCACGGAGGTGAATGGATATGTCCTGAGACATAATTAGCTTCGGGGGTGTCTGTATGTGTGTGTGTGTGTGTGTGTGTTTGTGCATGCACAAGGTATACAGCTAGAATCCCCCTGCTCCACACACACCACCCTGCAGACAGGTGCATGCATAAAATGTTGTATCAGTGATTTAAAAATAGAAAAATAACAAGAAAGCTGTAGGAGCTATTGAGACTGTTATGCTGTTCCACGGAAAATTTAAACTGCTTTTGGAGCAGTCTGGCTTCAACAGGGGTGGCCTGTCACTCTGCCCAGCTTCTGGCTCCAGGTTTCTGCTCACCCTCCATGGTGGTGGGAGTCACAGCAGCTCACTAACTCAGAAGGTTGCAGTTGCCACAGAAGAGACATGATTGTTCAAGCAGTCCTGGAGAGAGGCAGGGCTGGCACTTTTGGCAGCAAGAGGGTGTTTGGTTGGTGCAAAGCTGCTGTAGGATGTCACCATCATTTTGACCACCTTTACACCCATTTGTTCCAGGAGAAACTCCTCTAGGGTCACTGGAGTTCCAGCACTGACATTCATCTAAGCTCCCCAGCAAAACTGGACTGGGTTAACCACAGCTCAGCCATGACAGTGTTCCAGACAAACATTTTTTAATACTAGCCACTATTTTCAATATTAAATTCAGACTTGAAAACATTACAAGCTTCCTACACAGCTGAAAATCTCCATAGACCATAAGAAGTCAAATACCTCTTCCAAGGCAATGTAGGGCACTCACATATTGAGGGTGAAGCAAACTAGAGCCAGGAAATTAAAATAAAATCAAATAATTGTGTAGAGGAATGGGCATCTCTGGACTTGCAGATACAGGTATCTCCATTGACATGATGCTGTTGGTGCCACCCACTTTTTCATTGCTCGTTCACTCACCAAGGATGTGGGAGACTTGGATCTGGGACTATTCACAGACTGTGGAGGTTTCCTAACTTTCACAGGCCAGGAAAATGCTCAGACCTGAAGGCATTGAAGCACACTGATGGGGAGCGAGCTGCTTGTCTCCTGGGAACAAAGCAGAATGGGCAAAGGGGAGCGTGGGCAGGAAGACAACTAGAGGAACAGGCCCTACAGTACAGGAAAATGAATACATTTTTCTTTTAACCAGATAATGACAAAAAAAGGTCTCCATTATACTCCACTTTAAGCACACAGAAGAGTCTTGCAAAAGAATGTCCATGCTCTTCCAAAATGTGGCTGTCAAATGGTTCGTGCTGCACTTCAGTACCTCCACAGCCACCATCAGCTACTGGAGAAGAGGCAGCGTGAGCTAGCTAGTCTTTGTAGACCCGTATGCTCATGTCTCAAAAAGGGTATTTGAATACAGCCTCTGAACTGTGATTAACTTGTTGCTTGGGCCAACATGAAGATTTACTCCATTCAGCCCTTGAGACTGTCCCTCTTAACCTGAGTAATATTTGAGTTCAATAGCAAGCAGAGGCTCAGATCCAGCAAAGCATTTTCAGGGATGTATGTACACGTGCAATCCCACACTCCAACTGAACTCCCTGCATGCCTCCCAGTGCTGCTGGGAGGAGTTCCCAGCAGGAATTAATTCGATCTTCCCACGAAGAGCTGGGATACGAACTTCCCCCGAACCATCATGAGCACAGCCTCTCTCGCCTCCCTCTCACATACCAGACAAGCCAGGCATCAGCTCTTTGTCAGAACTGACGTTTTATATCTTTACCACACCAGAGGCTCCTCATATGCAGTGCGGCTGCTGAAAGCAGAGGCTGCTTTCTATTATTCAGGTCAGAGTTCGCTCTTTGGTCTGCGGGAAATCAGACTTTGGGATCAAACGCTTGTGTCTGTTTGACATGACTCCAACAGACGTGCAAGAGAGTTTTGCTTGTGTAATGACAGATTTGTCTCCAGTATGCTCTGGAAACCATGAGCAACGGGTATTCTTGTTGGAGTGAATTACTTTTGCCAGATTTAATTTATTCAAATAAGAAACATACTTATTCATTTCCTACTATATATTGTTTATAAAATCAGCGATGCAGCATCTCCAGAGAGTCATGAGCCAACTGCTGCACATGACCCACTCTGGGATTCAGGCTGCAACAGGAAACTCAGCTTGGAACAAGAATTAAATGAACTTTTGGAACTGGATCTACATTGTGAAATATTTGGATATTGAGCAACGGAAGAATGTGGAACATAAACACCAGCAACTGCTTCTTTTGAGCCCTAGCAAGCTTCAGCAAGCAGGCTGGGTGCTGCTGTGGTACAAGGCACACTAGGAGGCTGTCAGAAAGCAAGTCTTGTAGGAATGCATTCATAATACACTGTTTAAATCGCACTACTTGCCTCCAGATAGCCATTCCTCCTAGTTAGTAGTGTGGGTGAAGCATTTCTAAGTGAATATTTATAATAGCGCCTTTTGCCTCTTAATTCTCTATCCCAGTCCTTTGTTTCCTGCTTACAGTTTTGCTAGGAAGTAGTATTTGACTGTTCAGGTGGTGGGTTTGTGTCATCTGCTACATCCTGAATGTTCTGCTCGAAGAAATCTAATCTAATCAGGGATTACTTGGATGTCCTACTGAGCCACACTAGGATTTGACTTGCAGGCAAAGAAAAGAGGGCATGCTCTTTATTGGCTCTAACTCAGTAATAGTCCATAGCTGCAGGGAGTCAGCGTAGACCTCAACAAAATATATTGCTGCTTCTGCAAAGCCAGCAGAAGAACAGAGTGCCCTTCTGGAAGCCATTCTGAGACAGCAGGTCAGCAATAAAGAAAACACTTTTTTTGTTGTTTGTTTGGCTTTTTTTAAGTAATGTCCCAAAATTTTTATCTCACTAATGACGCAGAATTCTTTATTATACAAATAATACCTGTCAGCAGTAGCTTTGATCTATTCAAGGGTAGATTGACAAGCAAAGCCTCAAGCAAAACTAGGACATTGCATTGCTTGGAAGGAGAGACTGAGTTAGAAGTTTTCTCTTCAGACAGGCTCAGTGCCAGAGCTTGAAACCAGGTGTGAGCTTTAGAGTCATCACAGCACTGTAGTGAAATTGTTAAATAGCACGCTGACCTTCAGGGTGGCTTTCCCAAGGATATACACACACACACACACACACACACACACCCCTGTCTTCATGTCCACTCTGGCCCACAGACTTGCTTATGACATCTACATCATCCCTAAGGAGTAATAAACCAGCAATGATGAACACTCAGCCCTAACTCTTTTTTTCTTGTGGGGTGCAGTGGTATCCATATTTGTTGAATGCCTGAAAGATTACTTAGTTTGAGTCAGGCTGCACTTAATTCCATTAAGTGAAATGCCACCAGAACATGCTCATAAATAATGCCCCCCTGCCTTGTGATTATTTCCTTATGTTCTATTTGCACTTAATTCTCAGTGAAATATCACATTTTGGATTCACAAAAAACACATAGAAAACGCCACACAGCAGAAGAGTGGTGATTCCTCCCTAGGAACAGGATTTGAACACTTTCTTTTTTTCCTTTTCACTTTCTCACATTACATCCCCAGTCTTGTTCGAAACATTGGCAGCAAATGAAATATACTGTGGGATGTTCTGGTCCTGGTCAAGAAAATGGCAAATCTCCCACTGACTTCAAGGAGGCCACAGTTTTGCCTATAGCCTACTTCAAAACACAGAAGCTGTGGGGGCTGGTGATGAAAAAAGATGTTCTGTAAAATACTTTCTAGTTATGAAACCTGATTTCCTTGCTTCATTCTCCTTCTCCTTTTTAGATGAAAAAGTCTTACTGCTTTTCAGCACCCATGAAGGGTTTTTCAGTGAAAAGTGTGTTGAACTAGTTCAGCAAGCCAAGGTGTCAGAGGGGTGGATGTCTCACTGGGTGACTGAATTTCATTGAGCACTGATGATACTGGTATATAAACTGGGCAGTCCAGATCCCACTGGAGATGAGCCACTCCCAGATGTGCCCAAAGTTGCATTAGGATTATGGCTATACTGAAGCCCCTTCACAATTAATCTGTTTTTGCTGTATGAGCTAATTGAAAGTTGGTGTGGGCTAAAGTAGTGCCTCAGGGTATATATCCAAGATACGTGTGAGAAGTATGCAATATATATATAAGACAAGGATAGCAGAAACTCTTCTCCCTCCCTTCCCTAAGAAATCATGCTATCCCACTGACCCCTGATTTATTCTTAATAAAGCACTTAGATATTTGTCTAAGTTTAAAGTATCATTGTGATTCTTCACCAATTCACTTCACATAGTCACCTAGGGTCAAGCTTAACAAAGTACTCAGTCCATTGCATTCCTTGCATTTGAGTCTCAAGGAGCTCTAATCCTCCTTGGATGTTGTTCCTAAGTAGGTCTCTCTCAAAGACCTTGCATCTAAGTGTAAAACAAGCAACAAAGGGGTGAGGACACATAAGCAATGAACCCTACAGATGAATCCAATGAGCTATGATCTCAGCACCTTCACAGCCTGTCTGTGAGACACCGCAGTCCACAGTCTGAAGGAGGCAGTAAGTGGAAGTTTGCAGATACATGGGGAGAAGTCCTTAACAGCTGAGAGGCAGCATGGAAGCACATGGCTGTGCACTTTGTGGAAGTATGCATAGACGGGAAAACAGAGATGCTGATAGTTAAGCCTGAAGTCAGTGTTACTCTCTGAATGCCTGAAGTTAGGCAGTGGCTGGAGAGCTTTGGCGAGACGGTTGCCCACAGCTGTACAGACTGGAGTAAAAAGTATTACTGAGGTCTTGCAACATTTTAGCTGTCATCTTCCTTCCAAGCATATTTACTCTCCTATCTATTTTTGTACAGAGTTGAGAGGTTTCACTTACTTGGGTTCTTCCATCTCCACTGACAATGTGTTTGACTCTGCCAGGCCTAAGCACTCTGCCCTGACCCAGCAAATCACTTCTGCGTGTTTATTTTTAAGCAGGAGAGCATTTCCATTACCTTCACAATTCTTGCATGATGCATTCCTTAATGGGTCTACTGTTACCACAGTTTTCACTGTTACTTTTATCTTAATTTGTTTTCTTTTCACTTCCTGGCCTTTTCTCCTAACCCTCTCAGTTTTCTGATAACATATGTACTTTTAAGCATTACATCTTTTTGCTTCTCCAAGTCTGAGTTTGCATAGATCTTTAATTCACTGTGAAAAGGTATCCAATAATTAACCAGTATTACAGTATTGTTTCCTTCTTTCTTTTTAAGGAAAGATAGGTCTCTGTTTAATAAACCTACATTATCATGTAGTACTCATTAAGAAGAATTATACAGACAAAGATTCTCATTTAATTTCTTACTTTTATTCATGGTTAAGAATGTGAATGAACTAAACATGTAAGTTATTGACACAGTTCTGTACGGATGTTTTGTCTGGCATATTTTGTCAGACAGCTTCCCTATTGTAAGAAAATACTGAAATGAATTATCTTATTTTCCTCAGTTATCACAGACTAAGAATTTATAGGTTTTTAACAGATCTGGTATGGATATAGCAGCTAAATTTCATACCCATAATGACAATATTAATCAGAGATAGTTTAGTGAGAGGATGTTTACAAATTAGATCTTCTCTGGACTTTAGTGCCACCTCTGTATAAAACATGGGCTGAAAATAGAAGGCAGTATCTCTAGCCCCTTGGGCCAAACTTTCTGATAACATGTTGGAGCTCCTTTCTTGTCATAGACTAAGTTACCCATGTCCATCCTTCTTTCCTGTTTTATATTTCTAAACCCCAAACTGTGGCAGATGCTTCTCTGAAAGCATCATAGCAATGTAAGAACAGCCTTGCTTTGTCAAGCCATGGATTCACCTCACCTAATAACTGGCCTCCTGATAGCAATGGCCCAGGAAAAACTAGAAGAACAATGTACTTTTTCAGTGTACCTTCACAAGACCATGGCTGAGAAACTCCCTCTGGTGACAGTCACAAAAATTGATGACTTTGCAGGTTGTTAAAGCAGTATATTTATTATTCTTCCATGTAGTTAGTTGACTTTTTGAATACTTTAAAACTTTTAGATATCACAACACTGAAATTTTTAAACTCCCCCCGTGCACTGTAGCATGCAAAAAAATCTCTTCCCCCCCACGTGATTTGTCAGGTGCCACATCTGTCCACTAAAAAGAACTGAAATAAAAGATTTACTTATAACAGTGAATAATCAGACCAACTACATATGGGAGTAATGGTGGGATGATTTGTGCTCATGAGCCCATGCATGGAGGCCATCAGCCTGGCTAATGACAGGATGTAAGTGGCCAAAAAACTGTTTGCTGGGGTCCAAACTGTTGACAAACACTGTAGTTTGGCCATATATCAAAGATGCACACTTTTGTGGATCAGGAATAGAGATCACAGTAATAAATTGCCTAAAAACATTGTGTGTAAAATCTGGTGGCTGTATGTTTTCTTTCATCTGAAATTTCTTTCATTTCCTTGCCAGAACAATGCCATTTTTTTGTTCTATAAGACTTCAGTTTCTGTTAGGCAGCACTGTGCAGATGAATAATGGGACCCCTGGAGTGTGTTTTTCCTGGCATTGCATTTTACAACAAAGTACTAATGACCAGATCAGTTTCTAGGCTGACATCATTATTTACTTGATCCATATGCCATTTCTGTGTTCAGATATTTTCTTGCCCAGACATTTTTATGAACATTCTGTCAGTGTAGGTATAAGTAAATCAGAGCTGAACTTGGGCCTTTGTATGTGCCTCCAGAGCACATCATGTCATGCAGATGAACATCCTTCAATCTTGACCATAGTGACAGAATCATAGAACCATAGAATCATAGAATATATTGGGTTGGAAGGGACCTCTAAAGGTCATCTAGTTCAACCCCCCTGCAATAAGTAGGGATATCTCCAACTACATCAGGCTGCTCAGAGCCTCATCATGCCTGGCCTTGAATGTCTCCAGGGATGGGGCCTCCACCACCTCACTGGGCAATATATTCCAGCGATCTATCACCCTCATATTAAAGGATTTTTTCCTAATGTCTAACCCAAATCTACCCTTTTCTAGCTTAAAGCCTTTACCTCTTGTACTGTTACTATAAACGCTTGTGAATAACCCCTCCCCTGCTTTATTATAGGCCCCTTTCAGGTACTGGAAGGTTGCTCTAAGGCCCCCTGGAGCCTCCACTTCTTCAGGCTGAACAACCCCAACTTTCACAGCCCATCTTCACAGGAGGGGTGCTCCAGCCTCCTAATAATTTTTGTGCCTCTCCTCTGGACACGTTCCAGAGGTCCATGTCCTTCTTGTGTTGGGGGATCCAGAGCTGGAGTCACCACTCTAGTAGTAACCACTACTACACCACTGTAGTAGTCACTGCTGTAGTAGTAACATTTAAGATAGGCAATCTCATAGGTGGTGTAGGGATGGTCAAAAGCTATTCTGAAGCTATGAAATATTGGAACCTTCAAGCCAGGAGATGACACAGGTGAAGTTTGTATCTGGAAATGATTCCTTCAGTGTGGACAGCAGCATGACAGGGCTGGATGCAGGCAAAACAGAGGTTAGCAAGACATTGCTCCCTAGCCATACTATATGAAGCAGGTGCACAGGGCTGAGAAGTATTAGTGGTGGTGGGAAATATGTGCCTTTCTCAGCCCACTCATTAAATCTACCCTTCTAAAATTGCTTAGGAGCAGTTTTTCAAGGAGCACCCAGTGAGAGGTCTGGAATAGATGTTTTTAAGCACTATGTTTCCTTGGTCGGTTCTTCCTGCCTGACACTCAGCTGCATTGAAAAGCAGCATAGATGACTCAGGGGTTTAGACATGGCTTGTGGTTTCACTTTACACAAGCCACAGACACATGACTTTTTTTCCACATTATTACTGAGTTATGCTACAGTGAATGTTAATGACCTACAATGAAATGGTTCCCTACACTGAGCAGGGCACACCACTATCCACAAATTCCCCATTTTCTGTCTCCTGCCTCTATTGAAATAATTAATCACACTAGGGGAAAGCACACACAGCCCTGCTGTGAGGTCACAGTGAAATGATACATCACAAAGGCTATAAAAACATTACAAACACAAAATTACCATCAGCATATTAAAAACAAAAACAAAATCAAAAACACAAAAACAAAAACACTCTGGAAAATAAGCTAGACAAGAAGTTAGAAGCTTGTTGCCCAGCTTTAAAATCCAGAGAATCCCCACTGACACACAGTATTAAAATTTGCCAAATGAAGGGCTTCAGCAGCAAACACAAGGGCCATGCAGGAAGTTTTTTGATGGTCAGGAGGCAAGCAGCAGGTGATGCTGAGAAGAGAGAAAAGCTGTGTCTTTGTCATGTTGAGAGAAGACATGTTGCAGCCTCACCATAGCTGGCACAGTTACTGATGTCCTTCACCAAATGGTGGGTGGTAGTGCAAGTGACTGCTGTGCAAGTCTCACTCCAGCCAGGACATAACCAAGAAAGCTGAGCAACTGAGCAACTGCAAGTCTCACTCCAGCCAGGACATAACCAAGAAAGCTGATGCCTGATGCTCACATTATTTCTCAGCTTAAAATCACCATGCACTAGTAAGCAAACGTTTCTGCTAGGCTAACAAAGAATTATGGCACCCAGGCTTCTTGAGTACGAGTGCCTGTTGTTGATGAAGTAGGTCAGTGAAGAGCAAGCAGCCAGGTTGGACGCTCTGTGCCAGTGTGGATGAAATCTGTTTCACTTCCAGCTCCTGCTGTTCCAAGGACAGGCACAGAGGGCACTCACAAGTGAGTTTTTGATGGTGTTGTGCTGCTGCCAAATGATCTTCACAAGCACAGACGAGCAACAAATCCCTTCCCAGGGGTCAGAAAAGGTGGTGGTGGTGTTTTCCTGGAGCAGAGGTGCTCACACAGACCTGGGGCTCATAAAAGAGGATGCTGAGACTGAGGGATTGACAGTGCGCTGCACAGGAGGGTTTGGCTGTTTATCTGCAATCAATGCCATGTTCACTTTCTGGTGATGGGGCAGTGAAGCAGCAGGAGACCTGCTGCCTGTCTGCCTGCTGAGCTCCCGCCACTCCACACATGGCACAGCTCTCCATGTGGAAGCTGCCTGGATTAGCACTGCTGTTAATCTGAACCAGAGGGTCTGCAAAAAAAAGAGGATGGTACACCACTGAGAGTGCATCCAAATATCCACTCTCAGATAGGAAAATATTTTGTTTGCTAATGGAAATATCTTTTTCTTCTGCACACTAGGCCTGTCTCATGTAATGCAGAGGTTAAGATGAGAATAACCCATGTGATGGGCATAACCTAACACTACCAGAGCCAGAGATAGAATTTCATGCATGGACAAGAAAATTGATTTTATCTAAATGTATTTCTCAAAATTAACCTCATTCTTCTCTAGTGGGCCTTGAGGAAAGCAGGAATAATACTGAAGCAAATTTCTCTGTTGCAAGTGTTAACTCAAGGTGCCAGGTCAGAAATATTTACTAAAATATAATCTAAAGCATGAAAGTGCACAGTAATGTAAAAATCTGTAGTAAGGAACAGTACACCATGTTTGCAATCGTTTCTTCATAACATCATGTTTCATCATTTGCTCTAATTGAGTTCTGCTGAGAAACAACACTTTTGATCATGCCTGCTTTCTGATTTACTCCCTCTAGTCAGTCAAGAAAAAAGAATGGTATGAAAAAATAAAATTAAGATTCTGTGGCTATAGAAGTTAACATGGACTAAGTTACAAATAAATACATGCATGTATGATTTACAGGAAGGAGAAAATGTGCTCAGAATGCAAAATGCAGCATAATTTCTGTTCATAGTATAACCCTGGAGTGTTATCAAAGTGAGTGCTATACTCTTTTAACATGAAAAGGCAACAAAGTTCACTCTGTAGTCAGAGTTTTAATTGAAGAAATACAGAAGCGGAAGAGAAACTGCTGATGAAGTGATGATGCATCCCCAAAGAAACCTCTACTGGGGATAAACTAAAAGGAGTTAACTGTTTGGATAGAATCCAAATAAACTTTGTGTTTCATATTACTTGTTTCTTTTAGTACCAGGAAAAAAAAAACCCAAAACAAACCATCAAAACAAACACAACAAACAAAACCCACCAACCTATGTTTGCACCTTATTAATGGAAATCAATTAGAAACAGTCCAAAAATCAAATAGAAGCCAAGTGAAATGCAGAGCTGACTAGAGGCTCTGAAGGAAATGTGCTTTGTGGTAACTAGGCTATTAGAGAAAACAAAATATAAAAGCAGTAAGAGCTTCAAAGAAATGCAATGGACCAGGTCCAAATTCCCAGCAACACACTGGGCTGGAAAAGATTCACTCGACCGTCTAATTTATTTAACACTTTCAATTCCTAAAGTGCATTAGTTATAAAAAAATACAGCATACATTAAAAACCACATTACATCTATTTGAAATTAATGAATGGCTGCTGCATTTGAGCTCCTATTTTCCACTTAAAAACCACTTAGTATAACCAGAAGCTAAATAGTTTGGGATAGTCAAAGCAGAGGAGTGCAAACAAAAGAAATCTTGGCCACTGAAAAACTGAAAGTAACAAAAGCTATTGAAAAAAAATTTGATTCATAAAACTTCAAGTTTTAATCCTGCTAGATTTCTTTGTTTCTTGTAAATGTAAGGTTTGCCCTAATTTTAAGGACATGACACTGAAGTTAATGTATGCTTCCTCTGCATGACAGCGCTACAATTGCTCCATGCCCCATGCCATGTTAGAGCCAGCTACAGCAAGCAAGCTACCAGTGTGAATCCTGAGATGGGGGTGTGAAGAAGAAGGAAGACCTTCCTGCAAAGCCCCCACATGTCAAAGGGTGACAGAGAAGATGTCTTCTCCTCTCCCATCCCTCAGTGACTTTTCCTGCCTCTGTCCTGTTACATCCTCTGTGCCTACAAGTAGGTGGCTTCTGGCATCTCAAGGTTCAAAGCTGTATCCTCCTAAGGAGGAAATCAAGAACAAATTCTCCCTCTGTGTAAACTGGCTTGCACACATTGGCTTCTGTGGAGTTACACTAACTAAGCCGACAAACTGTAAGGGATTCAGAGGATTTAAAACCCTATAAAAATATTTTGAGAAGGTAGTAAACTGATAGGCACATGAGTGTGAAGAGGGTGAAGTCTTGGACGAATCAATGGGAAAAAAGCCAACAGATCAGTGGAGTCGAGGACACACTGTGCAAATGCAGTGATGTACCCACATGTCCACATGTGCCCACTTTCTGTGCTACCTGTGTGACCTTAATTCCCCCAAGGGAAGAAAACTTTGCACCATAGTCCCCACATCAGCCAGCTGGCTTCTGAACTTGTACACTGGACTTTACCCAGAAACCTGGAAATCTGTGATGGGCTCTCACAGCCAACAGGATAGAGGTAGGGGGGAACTTGTACTGTCTGCAGATGAACAGGAGACTTTCCTCTCTATTGCTGCCAAGCCAGCACTTTTCATCAGTATCCAATCAGCACCAGAAATGCCTTGAAAGAAAATCTTTGGCACAGAGTTCTTTTTGTGTATCATCCCAGAGTACAAAGGGGCCCCTAGCTCTAAGGAGGGCCTCTTAAGTACTAACTCAGTATAACTCAGTATAATGAGTTGTAATAATAAAAATAATTTACACTATTATTTTTGTAAGTAGGGATTTTCCCTGTCTTTCTCTCCCCCTGAAACTTGCCAAGCTAGAGATGGAGACAGTGGCTTCTTTGTTACCACTGGAAAAGCAGGGAAAGACAACAGATTTTTTTTTTTTGTTGTTATTGGAGGAGATACCAAAGAAATTAAAAAGAATTTTATATTCCCATAGGCCTTTATATAGCTATGAGCATCTGGAAGGCAGTACAAGAGCTCGGAGAATACACAGATATGTAAAATCCAGGTTCAGCTTTAGCCTTTCTGCTGTGCAGAGGCAAGGCACCAGTCAAAATATCTGTGCCAGCGAGTGTTTCCACGTACAGGTGGAAGAAAGACAGGTAAGAAGATGCAGGGAAATATGAAAAGAGAGAGAAAATGGATGACTGGTTAGTGTTGGGCAAGGAAAAAAAAAGAAAGATATATATTTAGTCACCATAAATATGAACAAATTTTGTTACAACTGGTGTAAATATTTCACTTAATGTATTTTGGTTGAAAAATTGTATACAAATAAATGCTTAGAAAAATGGAATTTCAATATTTTCCTTCTTTTTAATGAAGCCTAACCCCCCAATTGAATCTTGTCATTTGAATTTTACCTCCTTTACAGGTTGAAGTAGAAAGAAGGGAAAAAATCTAACAAAGAGAGAATGAAATGAAGGAGAAAAGAAGCAGTGAAATAAATAAAGGGGGAAACTGCAAATCTGACTATTTTGATAATTGTTATTTCTGACAAATGTATATATCGTTAAGTAAAAAAAGTGTTCCTATTAAAAACTAGCATTATTCTCAATTATTCTGCACAGTAACAGGCTCATTTTTCAATGACATCCTGTTATTATTATATATTACATTCATTACAGGAGAGCCAAGAGGTTCTCAAGCTTCTGTCACGCTGAGTACATAAAATATTTAGGAAAGATTATCCTCATCTTAAAGAACTGACAAATTAACTAGGGACAAGATGCAACAAGTGGGCAAATAACACAAGAAGAGAAGATGGAGAGGAGGATTAAGCTGAGGGACCATGGTGAGAATATGAGTAGCACAGCTGGAGGGACTTAAAACATATTTCATAGAATTCATAGTATCATAGAATCATAGAATAGTTTGTGTTGAAAGAGAACTTAAAGATCATATAGTTCTAACCCCCCTGCCATGGGCAGGGACACCTCCCACTAACCCAGGTTGCTCAAAGCCCCATCCAATCTGACCCTGAACACTTCCAGGGATGGTGCATCCACAACTTCTCTGGGCAACCTGTGCCAGTGTTTCACCACCCTCAGAGTAAAGAATGTCTTCCTTATATCTTATCTACATATGCCCTCTTTCAGTTTAAAACTGTTACCCCTCATCCTATCACTACAATCCCTGATAAAAAGGTCCTCCCCATCTTTCCTGTAAGCTTCCTTTAGGCAACAGAAGGCTGCTAAAAGGTGTCCCCAGAGTCTTCTCTCTTTCAGGCTGAAAAAACCCAACTTTGTCAGCCTGTCTTCACAGGAGAGGTGCTCCAGCTTGTTGATCATCTTTACAAGCACCTTCTCCTTTGACTTGTATACAAACAAGCCATGGGCTTCAATGTATCCCCCAGAAGTGACCTTCTCCATGATCAGTGAGTACAGTTGGAAGAAAAGGAAGCTGAGGGGCCAGGTAGTGAACTCTTGGTGCAAGAATTGTTGTGGAGGTGCACCAGAGAGCACACAACTCACTTCCAGGAAACATGTCAACACTGAAGCAATCACACACTGGAGAAAGGCAATATGATAGATTAACTAGAGGTACTGTATAATTTCTCCTTGCATTGAATACATTTATAAAGCATCTAAGGAATTAGGGAATGTAGCAACTTGTAGGCACAAGAGTGACACCTCTAAGGCCACAAGAAGTTCAGGATTGCCCTCCATTAGCCACAGCCTCCTGCTTCCCTGCTCATGCATGCCTGTTGTTTATATTAAAAGTACAGCTATCATGGACAAAGGAGCTCAAAAGCCTGTCATCATGGTTGTGTCAAGCTCTCAGTTAGTCTGTGGTAGCTGGTTCAGTGGCCCCATCACTGGGTGGTGGGAAAATTTTACTCAAATCCCTCTATATAATTTTGCATAGTGGGAGGAAGAGACAGTCAGTTTCTCCATCTACACCAGGGCTTTTTTTTTATGCAAATGTTCCTTGCGTTGACCTGTGATATATCACCTACTGAGTATGAAACCATTACTTCTTACTCCCTTTGCTTGGTGGGGTCATGCTTCACTAGTTTATAGAAATCTTTGCCTGCTCCTTATCGTAAGTGCCATGAAAGGCTGAGGATTCTTTTTTCTTCAGCCTCAGACAAGCAGTGCCCTTACACCACAAGGCACTGCCATGCCTAGTGCATGTCAGGGACCATCATCTCATGCACCAAGAAAGAACAGCGAGATGTCTCATCATGGTTTACCAGGATTGACCCTTCGCTATCTCCCCATGGGCAGAGGACAACCACTGCCAGCTACTTTGGAAGCAATACTGCATTTCTTGTCTGCTAACAGTGAAGAACTACAGCTGCATATAGCAACTGCACTGTTATCCTCTATTCAGAGACAGCTCTTTTACAGAAAGGAAATTCTATTACTTATTGCTCTGGGCTATTTGCAGGAAAATATCTGCTGAGGAACTTTCCACCATGAGTAAAAGGTTTCAAAAATGTCACCCCCAACCTCATTTATTTGTATTAAACTATGCTAACACACGCCTTTGTGACTTTCCCAGGAGTCGAGAAAGACAAAATTTGATTAAAAATATGCAGGGATGTAACTTTATTTTTTTTTTTTTAATGACTCAGAGTATGTGTGAAACAAAAAAAGTTTTATGGGATTTGTTTGAGATTTCTCACGGTTGGTGAAACCCCCCAGTAACAACTGCTTAGAGTATCACTGGCCAGAAACTTCAGCATTAGCAGATTTATGCCTTTTTTATTACCTGCAGCAATAAAATGTCCAAAAAATATCCTCTTCTTCCCTAACTACAAATTGAATTTCAATAAATGCATGTAATATAGCCATGGGAAAGCACAAGGCAGAGTTGTGTGCTGTCTTAAAATTTTACATGCCGTTCCCATTGCCTCAGAAGTTTGGATCAGATATTGTCCAACCTTAATCTATCTGCACTCCCTGAGCTAGGCAAAGGAAAATATACCTCAGTCAAAACCTTCTGCTGCAGTCAGATTAAAGGCATAAAAAAACAGGGTGCCTCTTGCAGACAAGAGGAAACACTGCAATGGGCTTGTGACCTTCAAGTTCCCTGGCTGGTTAGTTCTAGGAGAACCTTGACCTAAACCGTAGCATCTTCAGGGTTGTCACAAGTTGAATGAGAGATCTCTGGGAGCCTTGTGCTATGCTGACATAGCAGGCATATTTCTAATTTCTTCAGCCTTGTATCATGAGGTTATATGACCTTGTCTCATGACAACCCACACATCTCTTGTATCTGTAGAATTTGCTGCTCCAAAGAAAAGACGGTTCAGTGGCTTCCTGCTCCCTTTACACCTGCAGTGTAGTATAAAGCAACCCAAAGGAACAGGCCTTTTAATGCCCAATGCTTGAATGCCATCAGATTAGTGATGTTGCAGCTGTGTCCATTAAACATGCTACCTTACCTTTGGCAATTCCTCACTTTTGGAAGGTTGTTATTATTATTCTCATTATTCTCTGTACCCTGGTAGTGCCTGAATAACCACATGGCTTTAGCATTTTTTTTTAACACAGATCAAATTTCAGTGTGTAACTGAGACCTCTATCAAAACTGCTTTAAAGGGTCAATAAAGGCCCACCTACAGGCACAGTCCTACTGACCTCTGTTAGTCTGTGGTGGATAAGTAAGAGGAGGATATATGTGTCCATCTTCAGAGGTGTGGGTTCAGTGTTGTCTCACCATCTTCTCATTTCTTTCTTTTTCCTATACTGGCATGTCATAGAATCATAGAATTGTCAGGGTTGGAAGGGACCTTAAAGATCACCTAGTTCCAACCCCCCTGCCATGGGCAGGGA
>WTSP01027002.1:5879-24638 GCA_025331215.1 Actenoides lindsayi | reverse complement strand
TACTGGAAGGCCACAATAAGGTCTCCCTGGAGCCTTCTCTTTTCCAGACTGAACAACCCCAACTCTCTCAGTCTGTCACCATGTCACCATGGAGCATATTGTTCGTAAAGCTTAGGAGAAAGGTTCCCAACCTGTGGTCTCTGCTGAGGGTTTATCAGCTGGTCTGTGGAATGATATTACACAGTACAATGTTTTAAACTTACAAACTTCCTCTGGCTTCATAGGTGGTCTGTGAAAAAGCAGGTTGAGACTGTCTGAGAGGTTTGGGAACTAGTGGTTTAGGCACCAAAATCCCCCTGACATAAGAACATGCTGCAGTCAGGAACCATGCAGAAGTACAGCCATGCACAAAGGTCCTGTGAATGTACTCAGCTTTTATTTTGTCAAGACTCATTATCCTGCTACTAAAATGGAGATTATGTTCCTGCCATGCATCTTGCAAAAATATATACAAGCAGTATCAGCAGACAGTACAGTTTTCTTCTACTTATTTCCAGTCACAGCTCTTCTGCGTATTTGGCTATGCCAGAAGCAGCACTAAATTCCACAGGACAAACAAACCAACCACTTCTCATGCTGAATACAATGGTAAACTATAGTGTCTGTGATCCATTTTCTTCCCAAAAGTGAGCATGCAAACATTTGTCTGTGCCTGCAGCTGTGTTTGTGGACAAGGCTCATTTTCTTCACCATCTTCAACATCATGTCCATCTTGGCAGCAGAAAGTGATCGTGGCAGCTCCAGCTCCTTCACTGGACAGCATTTCAGGAGCTTCTGGGGAACAGGAATAACAGTGACACCATTGTCACCATGGGTGGACATAAGGAGGATCAACACTGAAGGCAACATTTATCTCTTCAGTGCTAACATTCTACTGGTTGCCATGAAATCATCAATGTCAGCCTATACTACTGAGATAGTCCAGCATTCCCATTTCAGAAAATGTAGTGTGGTATCTCAGACTCCACAACTGCAGGTAAATACTGATTTTTAGTGTCTTCTATTACACATAGCACTTTCAAAATGGTTTGGAGACAATAACCCAATTAAGTTCCCCAACAGATTTTCAAAGGGTTTGATGATAACTTTTCCCCTTGATTCATACCTACTTTGGGTATGTCATTGGCCAAAGACAGATAGATTTCCCTTGGTTGTGACCAACTGGCTTGAGTTTCTCAAATAATAGGAGCTCATGCATTAAATCCCAAAGGTCACAGGTTCAGACCCCACTGGCTGAGTCTCTCTTGACATACAGTTTTAAAATTTCTTATTTGTACAAGGCAAAGATATTAAGTAATTTGTTAAGTTAGAGTAGATGACACTACTGAAGCTAGAGTCATAACTCAAGAGCTGGATGTCTTCATAACATAACTGAGAACAAAAGAGACTGACCTAGGAATGTGAAATAAATGAGATGTGCCTGTTCATGTTATAACACAAAGCAACCAGTAATGACTAGAAATATAAAGGGAGATTCACCTTGAAGAAATATATAATTTAATACAAAAAACACATTTTGAGTAAAAAATATAATGCTGAAAATGGCTCAGAGTGGAGAGGGAATAATAAATTAGGCAAATCTATAGCATGATAGAGTAACACTAAATATTGTAGAAAATCTCAGTACCGTGTATGAAAACAACTTTAATATCTTACAATGGTGGGTTAGGAAAACCCTGTAGACAAAAGAAGGTTCTGTCAGGGCAGGTTTGGCCAGGGAATTTCCTGTTTGTCAGACAAGGTGACCAAAGCAGATCATACTGTGTGATTGTACTTGATAAAGCCAGACAGCATTGCCATAGTGCACAGTGCTGAAGAGAGCATGTTCCCCCAGATGAAGCACCACGTTGTGACAGCTGCACTGCTCTGAAAACTGAACATCACAACAAGGTACCTAAAGTAGGTACAAAATGCAATGTAGACATAAAGATGTGCATTTACCCACAGAATGTTTCCCTTAATGCCCAGGTTGCTCATGCTGTACCAGTTTAGGTGCTTAATCCATGCCACAGCCTAAACTCAGCTCTACGGTTTCAGGCAGACACAGCTCTTGACTGAGAGCTAATAGTTCACTGGTGATGAAACCAAGGCAGTAGTGTTTCCTGGGCACCACATCTGTGCTCTCCATGGCATGACCACAGATGCAAAGGGCGACCTGGGTTTGCTCTTCTGCCCCTGCAAAGGTGGGAAGCAGGAAGGACCCTCACCCTTGGGCCAAGCAGGAGCTCTTGCCCCAAGTGCTCGTATCCATCCTAAGGCACAGTAGCAGACCGCTCTGGTGTAGGCAAAGTTGCTAACATGGCCACAGGTTTTTGCTTCCTCCAAGAGCCTATTGCCCTGGGGCACTTCTGTCTGCAACTGTGTCTAGTGCCAGCATGGCAGACAGAAAAGCAAATGACACTTTAAAAGCTTTTCATCTATGGCTAAACTTTAGTGCATTGCAATCTAAAAATGAACAATCTAGTTCTGGAAGTGACAGTTTGGTCTGATTTTTAAGAGGGGAAAATTAAGATTTGCAACCCCTTGGTTGTACTCAGGTAGTTTTCACAGGCAGTTATACATTCAGAAAGGCAAATAACATCCCAACCAAGTCAGGGCAGGCTTTGTAGTAAAATAAACTACACTTTGGTTATTGCTGATGATGAAAATGCAACTTGGTTGGGTTTTAGTAAGGAGATTGAATCTTTAATACATTCTTACAGTCTTTTGCAATTATTCCTGGTTCTGCCAGGGCCGGACAATTAAATCTGCAGCCTAGCCTTTGCCTTACTAAGCACTGTAGGCTCTGGGGAAAGGAGCCTGCAAAAAGGAATTCCAGACTTCTGCCAGTCAATCCTGCATAAAATTGCTCTACCCAGGGTCCTCCTGATTCTGTAAAATTAAAAGCATTTATCCCATCCTTGATTTGTTGCCTGTAGACAGATAAGGTCCCTGGCTCCATCATGTTTCTGAGTTGCAACCGTGCGCTACATGAAATTATGCTATCATTAAAGAAGAGCTGATAGATATGAGTCCAATCATCTGCATTGTTTACTCTGTCCTCCTGAAGTCATTGTGGATTCACAGTTGAGATTTACACTTAGCTTCCCTTGTATTATCAATGGCAGCCTTAACTATCTGTTAATGTAAATTTCGTGACCATAGGGGGTGAGGAAAAGGCATAGCCTAAGATAGTAATACATCAGATAGCTAGCAGTAGCAATCAACAGTAGCTGTTGTGCAATAACTAATGACTAATCAACTTGGCTCTGTTGTGCATTCCTTAATATGTTGCCACAGCCCCTACTTCCTGAGATGGACTATAAAACATCTATTTAGGACCATACTCAAGGAGGTTGTGTTTGTACCTTTTCTTGTTCTCGTTATTGCTAGTGTCATTAAATGAGATTCATTTGATACCATTACTTGTGCTCATTACAATCTTTGTGACTGGACTATGGTACAGTATCAGAATTTTAATGCCTCATATATTCTCTGAGAGATGATGGCAATAAATGCTACTGCTCTGACCTCCTCTGTGTTTTATCATTTGATTCACTGGTCATCTTCATTCGTTCATCTCTATTTGTGGCCATATATAGACTGAAGAGTCAAAGAAGAAAAACTACAGTTACCAACAGATAAGGATATTTACAGAATTGAATGTCTCCTATTTGTAAGCATATTAACAGTTTATAGCCTTTCATCATCTGCATTAAGCATTAGTATTCTGCTTTTTCCTTGAGGCAGGGCTTGCTGTGAACAGACAGAATGGCAACGTTTGGATCCTGAGCCCAGTAACTATACATACTTGTGACAAGACTTGGGGTGGGGAATGGAAAAAAGGGCTTCTTGCTTGGTACTGTTTTCAAGAGTGTCCCTAAAAGAATGTTTAGGGAGCTATATTTTAGGTAAGGTGAATAACAGGTGTAGCAGTGATGGATTAACCCATTCACTGCCCAGCTTTCCTCAAGCTTTCATTATGTCTGGCACTCTATTATTGTACCTAGTCAACAGGATATGAACAGATACTCAGAGTAAGGATATCCAGGTGAAGAAGTGTTGTACATACTGCCAAACCTCAGCCACAAAACACAGGAGCCTGTCTTAGGAGCCTAGACTGATTCACCTCTCCACAATTCCCTGGACAGTCAATAAAAGAAACAGAAAATTTTAGGATTCATCTGGCCTGTTTTAAATATTATCTTAAGTTTTCCTTAGGGTAAGAAGGAGGGCAGAAGGAGCTCTTTCAGAGGATGATCTATAGCACCTAATTAAACACATACTCTGGATTGCTGGATGGAAGACACTCTCTATCTTCCACAGCTGTTGAGGGAGAGTAATTCTTCAATTTAAGCTCCCAAACTGGGTGCTTAAAAATAGGCAGCATGATTATCTCCCCTCTTCAAAACACTTGACCTGGATGGTGAAAATGGAGTGTTGCCTGGTGCACACTCCTTGCAACAGCAACTCATGATTCAAGGGGGTATTTCTTTCATAGGCTCACTGACTTGAGGGAGCTCACCTCATTTACAGCACAAACTGGGGTGTGGTGCTTTGAAACTGAATTGCTTGAGCTTGTCCATAAAGAACAAGAACATTGCAGTGGGAAGTGTGACAGAATCATTTATTTTTTACCTATTTCCTTTCACAAACATCTACTTTTCAACAGGCAGATTATGAAATAAGGTCACATTTGTTCCTGTACTGTACTTTGCCTTGGTAAAGGGGAAGGACTATACAAAAGGGTTCATTCCTCCATGAAGCTCCAATGGCATCCAGTGCTATATATATAAAGCTGACATGAAAGTCCAACTTCTTTTTTTTAACCCGTCACAAGAATTTAGCCATCTAGCTTTGAGCAGGAGATACTACAGGTCTCTAGTACATAAAAAATATTCCAGCAGTAAAACATGCTCTGATTTAGCCAGAGCTCTCCTGGGAGCAAGCAAAGACGGTAGGTGCCCAGAGCAGCAGCCTGCTGGGGGGATGCAAAACACCCAGGATTTTGGGTGGCTTTGTGGTTGACATAGTATGAAAGTGCCAGACTGGCTTCTGCTCTTCCTCTGGGGTCACTGTGAAGGGCTGTGGCTGGACACTACTGTTGTCAGGAAATGCAATGGACAGGTAGTCACCACCGCACCTTCTCAGCTTTGCAGCTGCAGGAGCAGAGATCCCAGCTCCTCTGCACACACCCCTGCCCCACTCCACTTCTCCTTGCTTTCCTCTTCAGGTAAGGGACGTGGCCCTTTCAGCCTCCAGCCCCTGAGCTGTGGGGTGGAAATGCTAACTTCTGAGAAGCCTTTGTAAGCTCTGGCCACAGCTTTAGAGAAAGCATTTAGAGATGGCCTATTAATGGCATTTAGCAGCCCTCATATTATACTCAGCAGTAGACCTGGTACAGAGGCACTGAGAGCATCCCAGACACATCTATCACTATGGAGCATTAGGCAACGGCTCAAAAGCAGACCACAGGTTTGGCCAGCCTGGTTTTTACCTCTGCAGCCAGGTGATGGAGGCTGTGGAGGTGGTTAATTTGTGGCATGTGGAAGCAGAGTGCATCCCAGAATTGCTGCTATGATCTTGAAGGGCAAGGAAGCTGGTGAAGGGTCTAGAGAACAAGTCTTATGAGGAGCAGCTGAGGGAACTGGAGACAAGGAGACTCAGGGGAGACTTTAACACTCCCTACAATTACGTGAAAGGAGGTTTTAGCAATATGGAGGTTGGTCTTTTCTCCCATGTAGCAAGTGGTAGGACAAGAGGAAATGGTCTCGATGTGTTCCAGGAGAAGTTTAGATTAGATATTAAGAAAAACTTCTTTACTGAAAGGGTTGTGAAGTACTGGAACAGGCTGCCCAGGGAAGTAATGGAATCACCATCCCTAGAGGTATTTAGAAGATGTGTAGATGTGTCGCTCAGGGATGTTGTTTAGTGATGACCTGGCAGTGATGAGTTAGCAGTTGGACTTGATGATCTTGAAGTTCTCTTCCAACCAGAACTATCATAATCTGTGATTCTTGTGAGACAGCACGAGTACAGCTATGGTTTACTTTTCATTAGGATAATAGTTATATGCTAACTGTGCCAAATCTAGGCTAAGCACGGTTGACAAAAAAATTAAAACCCTGTGGGGACAGGAATGAAGCAGGGGGTACTCTGTCCAGTCAGAGATGTAAAATCTCCTACATTCAAGCCTAATATATCAGGGTAGACATTTTTCTACAGCTTTATTTTTAATTCCACATGTGCACAAGTGACAACAAAAACAGGTGTTGCTTTGTTTTACTGCAGTATCTTAAAATTACAATTCTTTATATGTTTGCTTTACTCAAACGTCTTCTTGTTTAGCAGGAAATATATGAGATTATTTTTCTCTCTCCTATTGGAAAGGAGATATTAAATGAGATGGCATTTCAATAACTTCTCTGGTTATGTTTCATAAGTGCAAATTTATTCATATTCCAATGACATATATATCTTAGACTATGTATATAGCATATTCCAGGCATTATTCCACTTCTGAGCAGTAGGTGGGGAGTGCTAAGTCAGATGTTTTTTTGACTCACTAGTTGGAGGAAAACAGGGATGTGGGAGATCCCCAGAAAGCACTTCTGCTTCAGCTTCAGGTATGAGACTGGAGAACTTGATAAAAAGAGAAAGCATCTCAGGTTTAATTCTGGGGAAAGGGTGAAGTCAAATAAGAGGACAGAATTTTGACCTTTCTTGGCTGGCAGTGAATGATCATTCAGCGCAGAAGATGTAAACTTGACTAGCCTGCAGAAAGATTATTTGAGAATAACTATCTGTAAAAGCCTGAAAAGCAAGGTCAGACTCTCCTCAGACATACACTGGTGTGAATCCAGAGCAGATCTACTTGAAGCAAACTGAGTTATGCATTGATGTAAATGAGATCAGACATAACTTGCTGTCAACACAGTCAAATTTTAAGTTGATCAAAGAACAAAATCTTCCCTTGTGTATATTCAGATTTCATCTGATGACTGTAGACAGATTTAGATGGAAATATTTTCTCTAAAGAACTCAATAAGTCCACATAACTTCTCAGTATGAGAAGGAACAGGTCAGGTTCTTATAAGAGGAACACTAAATCAGAAAATACGTGGGCTTTTTTGAAATCACAGAACAGCTCCTTTGCAACCTATTGAGTTGTATATCACCTCCAGCTGATGCATGACTGACATTCTCAATCACCGGTGATTAACTGAATGCACCATGGCTACAGCATAGATTGTTTTAAAAGAAGTGGAATGCTGGAGAGGACAGAGAATTTTGTGCTAACACTGGCTAGAATAGGAGTTGTCAAAATACATCTTTTTATTCTCCCTTGATCTCATTCAAATACATCAACTCCATTTATTTCAGATTAAAGGCTGCAGTATTCTCATTAAACATTGGCATTAATACTGGAAATCCAATCTGCTGCCATGGCTGGCAGTGCCAACAGCAGCTAATCATTTAATGCATCTGTGGTCCTTTACTTCCAGCTTTTCCTTTTGAACTCCAGTCAGCTGCTTTCAGATCCTGGCATTCCAGAGATCATGTTCAAACTCAGGTGAAAACATAGCACAGGTACCTCCTGCCTGCCATAAGACTACTGAAATGTTATACAGTGTTCACAGTGCTTCCCCACCCTGGTATGCCATTATTCCCCAGTTCTGCTGAGGGGGCTCACCTATGGAGGTGTGAATGTTACCTGTTTTTCAAATCCAGCTGCTGCTGTTTGCTAGGAAGGAATATGGATGATTGCCACACCTACCAGCTGTCTTGACAGCTAACACTGCTGGCAATGGTTGTCTCAAATGGCCCAGTTCTCCTATTGGAAGTCATCAGTCTATAACAGGGGGACCACAGTTGTTGCCAGAGCAAGATCTGGATGGAGCAGTGCTACTGTAGACCCTACACATTGTGGCTGATAACCAAATAACACTGCCTAAAGCCAGTTCCAGAACATCTCACTCTTCCTATCCCAACCATCTCATAAACGATGCTTCAACACTACCAAGCCTCTGCAGCCTTGTGCTTTTTATCAGCTCACCTCACTGCAGCACTTCAAATTTTTTTATTATCTCTTCTGAGGGACAACATGGCAATAAGCCAGGAATACAAGCTTAATGAATGTCTTTACTGTACATACATCTGTTCTCAAGACAGACATAGATGTGTGTACAGTTTGCCAGCACAACACAGTCTTTGAACATGTCCCACATACAGTCTGATCTCACCTATTTGGTGAGTCAGAGGTCTAGGTGTACTTTAAGTTATTCTGTTTCTTCACTGTGCATCTTTCTCTTCTGTAATATGGTCCCCAGAAGCCTTTGCTTAGATATGCATATTAGTTTTATATTGGATAGTTACTAGAATAAGTTCCTGGAGCAGCTGTAAGAACATAAAGCAGAAACCAGGCCACTCCTTTTCAGCTAAGCACCCAAGCTACAGAGTCATTCTTGCAACCCTTCTCTCTTAACTTGGCTTTGTGATTCTTGAACACTTCTTGGGACAGTTACTCAGCACCAGGGAGATATTTAGGGAGTGCTGGCACTAAACTAAGTTGGAAAACTGGTAAAATAAATAATACTGGTAGTAGGACAGAAGTTGTGGATTTTCAAACAAAAATTAAGCCTAGGTCTATCATTTTCTGAGTGCTCTAGCTCCTGCCTAACTTGTCCACAGGTTAAGCAATAATATCCAGAAATACTTGTCCCTAAAAATGTGCGACTTACATTTGAGGCTTTGGAAGATGAGATCTGTATTTGGGACATTGTGAAAGATGCCTGGGGCTGTTTTCAGGGCATCATCTTTAAAATGCTTGTTTTAGTGGCTTCTCAAAGTAACAGTGAAGAGAGCAATGAGCAACTTGAAGGAGCTTGTTGTCAGACCATGATGCCCCTTTCAGTTAATTTGCAAAGCAGTTATAATGACTCAATTAAGTTTCTGTAACAAATTACCTACTCAGTGGGCTGTGTAGAGACTACCTACTGCAACACAATGTGGCATACCCTTGGGTCATTATACTCCCTGAGCCTCTTGTACCCTGGTTTCCCTTGCATGGAAAGCAGGCCATGTAGGCTGTGGGGAGATAGAATATCCCCAGATCTTGTTCCAAAATTGAACTGGGATGTGATTAGGATAAACAGAACCTGGGAACTAGGAAATTCTTCCCCATTCTAGAAGTGAAGCCTTCAACTATCATGTATATTTATACTCATAATTTCTATAGCAATGGAGTCTCATCAGGATTAATTGTGGACAGATGTACACAGGTCACAGCAGCTGTTAGCCTTCATATAGCCCCCAGGTCCTAGGCTGAGTGGTAATATACAATCCTTTCAGGAAACACAGATTTCTACAAGAGAAATTGGATTTGCATTTTTCCATTCATTAGCCTTCACCTTCTTCACTGACTGAAATGCTGTAATACCAAAATCACACATTCATGATTGATTTGGGTTACAGGAGAATGTGTTGGAAAGAAGACTGAGTGCCCGTTGTGGCAGATCTAGTAGATTTGATAATAATTGGGATTTTTTTTGCAACAGAGGCCAAGAGTAGCTTGTGGCTGCTGTGGGCTGTGTTTACAAAGCGTGATTAGGTGTGTTATGGTGTGTGGGTGTGACTGTAATTATTCACAGCTGCATGCATAAAGAAGACCAGCCTTGGGCAGTCTTCATTTCTTGCTCATCACTTTCTGTCAGAATTTTTTTCACCTCTGGCAACTCCTCCTGCATTTGAGAACAAAAAAATAAAGGGACTAGGGGTGCTTCTCAGCTGCTCTCAGGAGCAGGAGTTGAAAGTTTTACTGAATAACTCCTCAACTCCAGGAGAGCCCTATCAGGAGATAAGACAGGATTTGAGTGAGGTCTATGTCTCCTGTCCTGGGTCAGCAAAGAAATGGAAATCCACAGCTGTGTCTACTCTGGAACATAGAAAGACTATGACCCTCGGCTTAACAGACACCTAGCATCTTCAGATTACCTCACCACAGAATCACAGAATGTTAGGGGTTGGAAGGGACCTCAAAAGATCAGAGTCCAACACCCCTGCCAGAGCAGGATCACCTAGATAAGGTCACACAGGAACACATCCAGGAGGGTTTTGAATGCTCCAGAGAAGGAGACAAAGGAGAGAGGAAACTTGTGGGTGTGCACCATCCTTCATATGGAAAACTGACAAAGCACAAAGGTTAGAGCTCAGTTTTCCCCAGCTGCTCAGGCTTCAGCGTCTCAGAAAATCATGTAGTATATTGCCAGCTTATGCTCTTATCAGCATTAATACATGATCTGGAAACCTTTCCTTTTAGGACTGACCTGGCAGACACACCCACAGAGCACCATATGGCCCCCACCTCATAATGATTACCAGCTCTCTACTCATTTTCCAATAAATGAACAATTCCGTATCCGATTATAATGCCTACCAACAATCTGTTCCCTTCAGTCTGCCCAGCCTGCGTGCCACATCCCTACCCATTTTCATGTAGCACATCTCACCTGCTCCTCTGTGGGCTGCTCTTCTGGGTGAGAAGGATCCCGCATGAAGATCATCAGGAGATGTCTTTGAAAACTTAAGCAATGTATTAGTACTTTTTAATACAGAAAAATCAGAAAATGGTAGGATGTCCTCACCTGACAATTCAAGAATTCAAAGATTCTCAGAAATTTTGGTTAAAAGGGACATCTAGAGACCATTTAGTTCAAAGCCCTGTTTACAGCAGTACTGTTGCTAACACTACATCATCAGCTGTGACTATTGATCGGCTTCTCCATTTCCCTCTAGTCTTCATTAAGCTCAAGTTACAGCTTTTTTTTTCTGTCCTTCATGCCTTCAACTTTTCTAATACAACCACCACCATTGCCATTCTATGTTCTTTAGGATCCTGCTTCTTCTATGTTCCCTGTGCAGTTTCCTTTCATGTTGTCCTGCTACTATCAGCTTTTCTCCCATTACAGCCAGTACAGCATTTGAACTGATGTACATCTTTTTTTCCTTGAAAAAGTGCAGTGTTTCCTTCCCTCTTACAGACCACAGGACACTGTGTGTGCCCTGAAGCATCCTCACTGATTCTTTGGTGAAAGCTTTTTTGGCCAGACATATATGACTTAATGGAAAGGTTTCTCCTCTTGTTCTGCTTTTTAATAAACAGGGTTAAGCAAATTAAGAACAGTTGTCTGTAACTTGCTCAGAACCTTAGAGGCTATATACAAAGATTCCTTTCCAGTACCTCCTAAATAATTTATAGAGAACATAAAGACAAGAATAGCATATTAACTGTTACCCAGATTGGTTCTGCTTTAAGGAACTCCCTGAGAATACAATCAGCAGAAGCTACACCTATATTATCCCTGAAACTAAATTTAGACAGAGATGCATCTTTGTCTAATTGTTCAACCCATTTTCCTCTCTTGCAGGGAAACAAGGTTTCCTCCTGGGAGAGATGAATGCTGCTCAGTGTTGTCTGTTTAACTTCCCTCCTATGAAATCCAGCTTTTACAATCACTAGCCTTCTGGCTGAGTACACCTATAGATGAGACTGTCAGAACTGGCTCCCTTTAGAGCAGAGAGTGTTGCTGTGTTACACTGCAGTCCATGATACCCAGTTGTTCAGTTTTACATTGGAGGGATCCCAAGAATGACCAGTCCTTCTGTACTATCTCAAACCCATCTTAGCTTTTTACAATGGCTTAAAAAAGGATGTGTGATATTCCCTCTTAGGATGAAATACGATACAAAACAGAGGGATATTTCAGGTGCAACATCCTAACTGGTCAGCTTCTGATTTTTTGGGGGAATGATTTTTCTCATAAAGTGTCTCAGTATCCAGCATGCCTGACCAAGATGTTTGGTCCTACCGTCAGCATACTGATAGGAGAAGTAAAAATCAACTTCTGATTAATGAGTAGCAGGCTTTTGAATATGAAAATCGCTCTGCTTAAATAACTAACCAAAGTCTGCAGTTTGGGTTGAAATGGTGTTGCTGATGAGGTAGCTTATTAACACCATTTATAAGGAATGGGTTTAGACTATACAATTGAGCTGACCTGACTTAGATGGCTGCTTGTCCCTGAAAGGAGCAGTCCAGCTCTCTCACCTCACTTCTTCCTTTTTTGCTCTCACCATGACTGCTTAACCTGCTTCCTTTCTTATACTGGCCTCAGTGCTCCACTGACTGCATGCTGAGCAAGTTCAGCTTGCTGATCTAGTCAAAAACTAATTCAAGGAAAAAACAAACAAACCAAAAACCAAGCACAGTTTTCTGACCACATTCAAGTTGAAAGGACTTAGTACAGGGTCAGTAGAGTGTGACAGCCACATCCACAAGAATAAAGTACAGCAAAGCTGAAAAGTCTCATATAGGGAGAGATGCAAGGGGAAGGGTAAAAGGGGAGCAAGAAAATCCCTTTAGCTTGCAGTGAGATGTTAGATTGGTTGTTTCATTTAATCATATCACTCAATCATATCACTAGTGGGCAGCTCAATTACAGTTTTTCACCCTCCCGGTAGGCTTTGTGCAAAGTTACTTAATACAGTTATCAAATTGGTAATATATAATTATATATAATTATAATTTAAAACAAAATTTGCTAACCTGGCTTAGTGAACCTATATTAAATAGGTATTTTCTTTCACCTTTTCTGCTGTTACTGCTCTGTGACTCTGTCCTCAAAACTTCTTCATAGCTCTGTTAGGAAAAAGACATTACTAACTCCAGAGATCCCTGTGGAGATCCAGCAGAGCTATTTGAGAAGGAGACTCTGGATCTCATCAGGCCATTGCTAGTCCCAGTATCAAAGCAGCTCACAGGTCTTCCAAGGAAGGCAGAACTGAAGGCCCAGACAAAGTGGTGGATTGTTTGGTTGGTTTTTTTCTTCTTTTAATCTGCAAATCTAGAAACATTTTTCACCAGCCTTCCTCAAGAAACACTAACGTGCTTAGGGTCATCTTTTGGTAAATATCCTCCCTGGTACCATAACAGCGTTCAGCTGTGGACTTCATACACAGCACATAAGCTGTGTGCCTCATAGCTCTGTGTGCCACAGTGATATTAGCTATCCAAGATAATTTTGAACTAGCACAGCTACTTAGTCTAAAACAATCAAAGCTATACTGCTTCCAGCACTCTGGTGGATTTATTTAAATATAAACAGCATTGCTGATGTCTTATTCTGAATAATGAGTACTGATACCTCATTTTGATAAGTAAGTGCTCATTCTGATAAATAAGAATGAAAAGAAATACTATTCTCTCTTGGGACTGAAAGCATTTTCATTGCATTTTTCCAACATTTTGCCTGTAGAAAGCTAGTATTAATTGCTGGCAAAGATTTATGAGGAAAAAAATTATGTACAAAATTCTCATCTAATACACTCACTGTCCATGTACAAACAAAAAAAAAAAAAAAAAGGAAAAATGGGGTGGAAGATGATCACTTAGTCTTTCATGGCATCACACACATTCCCAGGAATTATTCAGTGTCTCCCATGCCTACTGATTTAATATGAGGACTTGTAAAATCGTTAAATGATACTCCTGTAAAAGTGTGCAAATTATTTCTTCTTATCTTCTTCTCTGATCTCAAAATATGCATCTGCATAAGTACTTTTAGGTAAAAGGAAGTGGTAAAAACAATGACAATTTTATTTTCTTTTTGATTTGAAGTTTTTATTTATTTTGTCTGTTGTATGATAGCCTGAATTTGGATATAAACAACTATGTGCCACTTACCATACACAGCTGTGTTTATATTAGCAGAAAACCCATTCTCTGTTCTCTTCTTGAGTTTCTTGCATACAATATATATATATGAATTTGGATCCCAGGGGAACTGAGCCAGGAATCTAAAAAACTGAAAGCTGCAAGTGAGATGAAAAATGCTGGGAGCAGAATGGCCACCTCACAGGACAGGGAGGGCTAATCCTCTTTGATTGAGTTTGGATTTGCTTTCAGGGAGTGTGATAGTAAATGGCTTTAGAAGCCAGACTATTCACTGAGATGACTGTCTGTATAAGAAAATGCTGAAAGAAAGTGAATTTTCTGATACCGAAATTCTGCCTTGAACATGTGATACTTGTTGAGATGTTCTTCTCAGCCAGGGAACAGAACGATACTCCTGGATCCGCATGAACAACTGTGGTGAAGCAACATGCCTCGGGTTTCAAAGATTAAGTACTTTCAGCAAACTCATCTTAAAGAATTCCCAGACCAATATTTAGGAAGATTTGCACCAGATTAATTTTAACTTTAAACTGCTAAAATTAAGACAAAGAAAATTTTCCTTTATACATACCTCCCAAAGTAGAAAATGCAGGTACATGTCCCTGTGTTTAGTTAAATTATAGCTGTGTTTATATAGATGAGATAAAAACGTAGGTTGGATACCCGTGAGAGAAAACCTGAATGAACAACATAGCTGATCACATGTTCAGAAATAATCTGTACAGAATGTGTCCCTGGAGAGAGCTGTGATTATCAGACAGTGAAGAAATGCATCATTTTCTATGAGCAAAACATTATCATTGAAGCATTTCTGAGTGAAGGAAATCCAGAAGTGTTTCCCGCACAAAGAGTGAGCAAAAATGTTCACTGCTTCCTTCACTGTTTCCCAATTCTCTTCATACATAAAAAACCCATACTGAATGGTTTTTAAAACAGGGTATTTGACCCAGATGTCTAGAAGAGATATCTGAGAAGGTAGGATGAATTTCCTCCTTAAGGTACCTTTTGTCTCCATTAACTACAAAGGAAGCTTGCACAACCAACTTAAGTGTCCTAGTAAATGAACACCAGTTAAAGTCTGTGGGATTTTAAAGAATCAATAATAATTAAATCCTTGCATTTTTCATCTCACTAAGAAATAAAATTGACTTGGTCTACCAATATTGTCCATTGCCATGACCCTGAAGATAGATCCTAGAGCCTTTGTTTAGTATTTACCACATCCTTGTTTCAGTGAGTTCCTTCTAAAATACATTCAACACTATAGCTGGAGGAAATTTTTAGAAATTTGCTTAGAACTGGAAAACAAAACAAAAAACAAACCAAACAAAAAATAGTGAAGAAGACATGGATTTTGTTGATGCACTCATCATTCAGATTTTCCAAGGCTAGCTGAAAAAAATTCTGTCAAAGCTCAAAGTTAAGATTTTTTAAGGGCCAAGCTTTCCCACACATAATATATATTTTAATTTGGAAACACGAGAGCTTAAGAATGAAAGCTTGGAATGAAGAGCTGGACAAGAACTGAGTGTTTCAGGGTATGTGTAACTAGTGTGCCTCAGTGGTGCTGCAGAACAGATGCCCCATGTCCTTATATTTTTCCATTTCCAGGGTATTCAGGTACACTTTACATTTCCTGAAATGTGCCTGTGGCCATACAATCCTTCTTGAGTTTCTTGACCCATTTTCCTCTCCAAAATGAAACACTGTGGGAAATAAGACCCAGTGGAATGAAAAAAAATGGAGTGCATATGTCCACTGAACCACAGCTCACATAAATCATTACTGTAACAGTTAACAGCAGGATTTTTCCTCTTGGTTGAAATATTTGAGGCATTTTTTTTTCTTTGAAAATTCAAGACTTTTCATGTGACACGAAAGCCATTTTCCCACCACTGGTAACTTTTATCATGTTCCCTGTACTGCAGTTTTGTTACAACTTAATCAATTCTAGGTGTCAACTTTGCTATTTTACTAATGCTATAAATGACTTCACAGTGATCTGCCTCCTGGAAGTATGTGAATACCAAAGCATTTTATCTCTTCTGTATGAAAAAGGAAGTTTCTGAATCACATATTATTGGAGAAAAACACAAAATCAAAATCTGATTATAACCTAATAGCCCAAAAGACAGAACATAAAGAAAAAACTTCATAAAACTCCAGAAAGTGATGGAAGAATACTGCTCATTATGTATTTCTGCAATTTTTTTGGTGGGATTTCTGACCGAGGACAAAATTTCAGCATTAGCCTAAGGTAGCTAAGAATTAATCTTATCAGTGGAAACCAGGAAGTTGCCTACATGAGTAATGACCCATTGCTGGAGCTATTGGACAAGAGAAGACAAATCCTGAGGTTGGTACTTTACTAATGTGTATAACAACCCCTTTTTCAAAGAGACAGTTCTCAGATTCTTGGGTGCTTAATGACATCTGTGAAAAGCGTTTTTCTAATTACTAACTAAATTTGGACTATGGTTCCTCAGATGCTCTGCAGCATGCCTGCTGCATAAAAATATCCCTTTAAATGATGGCTTTGTCCCATGCCTATTTATGCTGTGATTATCACATAAGAATAAAACTCTTCTGGCAGGTGTTTTTGTTTCATGACAAAGAGTTGATAGCCTTGTGAATTGAAGTTTTTTTTTATGATACCATAACTCATTCAAACCTACACTGCAGGATGACTTTGTGGTTGTGCACATACAGAAAAACACAGATGAATTCTTGTGATGTCCTTGCTTCACCAACTCTGCAATTAAACCACATGCTGTTGAGAAACAGGAGCACACTGAAACTAATAGACCCACCTGCAAGGCTCTCAATGCTGTGCTACACAGTCAACACCTCAGACAGTATCGGGGATCTGAAGGAACACACATTAAATATGACATTTGAAAGTAATACAGTCCATTAGAGCAGACAGTGCAGGCTTTGGAGAGGACTTGACAGACAATGAAGTGATCAAAGGTGCTTTGATATGTCTAATTTTGGCTTACACAGTTGAGTTGTTCTATACCCGACAGAGGTGATGAGAATAGTGGTCTCTTTTGTGTCTTCCTAAGGGAGGGACCAACAAATAGCATAGCTTATGCAAGTGACAGAATGATGCAGCATTTCTTTTTTTCTCTATTCCTAACTCAAATTAAATGAAAGAACAAACAGTTGCAGATTGGAAATAAATTTAACTGAATGTTCTTTTGTTTTTGTTTTAAACACTGAAATTTTCTAAGAATTGTGGGAGAACTGGTATTACATTGCAAATGTTAACTCTTCAGCAGACTAATTACCAGTATGTCTTTCAGTAAACTATGTAGTTTTGCTATTTGCTGCCAGGAAGATGTGTGCCATTCTGTTTTCTCACAGCACAGATGTGCTTATCAGGGAAGGGAATGGATTTTTACATCAATAAGAAAAAATTTATGAATGTATTATATTTGCAGTGTTTCTGTGAAGCATCATAACAGAGTTATATTGTCTCTGCCAACTACAGAGTAGTAACAAATCAAATCTATTATATGAATTCTTCTTAGAAAATACATAATAGAATTATGACTTAAATTGGTCTGAGACACAGATGCTTAAAAGCAACAGTTGAAATTTAAAATCTCAATGAAAAATCATTTTCTACTACATGGACACTTAATGCCTAATGTTCTACCGATGTTTAAAAACTTAAATGTCTACAACATCTTCCATCACTCAGCAGTAGATTTTTGCAAATTAAACAACAGATTTGAAACTTTATTACCCACCATGGGAATGATCAGTGGAAGGGAAGAGGGTATGGCAGCCACAACAGCCTAGATTCCCTAAGAGTGTCTTGGAAAATCTTTGAAATCATTTGAGTTATTCCAAATGCTAACCAGATTTATTTTTTTTTTCCCATGACTTTTACTGTATTCTTCACAATGATACAGGAGATAACTGATGACGCTATTAATAACTGTTGTTGTTCAGATGAATAATTCCATGAGTGTGCAAACTAATCTGACCCCTGAATCCATCAACAGCACCCTGAAACCATCCCATAGGCAGAGACAGGGACAAAGGGAGAGATAAAACAAGGCAAGACTCAGGGAGCCACACATAGGGGCTCTTGGCTGCAGTCCACACAGTTCATATCCCAGGCTCTGTGAGCATCTCCTCTGCCAAAATACTTCCCTGAGGAAACTGGGGTTGTGGGAGAGTCCTGGAAGGGTGGAAAACCAGAAATAAAAATTCTAAAGCCATTTTTTGGCTCTGTTCCTGTGTTCTAGCTTCTTCCCCAAGCTAACGTAAGACAGGACTGCTTTTAGCAAATGAATACCTCATTTATTGGGATCTGAGCTAAAGGAGACCTAGATCTCTGACAGTTAAGTGACATAGCTTATTCTGTGAAAGTATGTTCACCCACCTAGCTATATTCCATTACATTTTTCTTTTTCATGAAAAGCCAAGAAGAAAAAATATTTGGCTTATATCATTTTTGTCTCTTCCTACTTTCTGTATCTTTTCCCAGTGGAAAGTCTAAGGGTGGGAGAGGATGAGATGCTGCCTTTCAGGTACTTTTTGGTCTTTTTCCTTAAGACATGGCTGAATCAAGGAGTTAATTTCCAGATTAATAACTTCTGGAAAAGGTCTCAAAGTCAGAAACAATCTTCTGAATGACTCTACCACCACCTAACATAATGCTATCACCTTACTTCAGAGCTTCTATGTCCTTTCACTGTTTGACTCTTACACTTTCTCTCTCAAACCTCTCTCATGCCTCCAAGTTTGCTAGCAAAATTTGGGTAAAAGTTTGCTTTCATTCAGCCCATACACTACTTTGTCCTCATTACACCTCTCCAGAAAATCCTTACCTCCTCTTTCATCCTGGTCTCCTCAATCAGTATCATCAGTGTAGTGGGTCTGACTGAGCTACTTTTTGCCATCCAGCCCTCATGCTGCTGTACTGGGAGCTGGAGGGTGTTGATAACACACCCATGCTATGACTGCCAGTGCTCACACAGCACCAGAGGCTGGGGGGGCAAGATGGGGGAGGGGATACAGCCAACCTGAGCTGA
>WTSP01027001.1:100459-125981 GCA_025331215.1 Actenoides lindsayi | reverse complement strand
CAGTTCCCAATCCACCTCACTACCCGATCATCCAGACCACACTTCCTCAGTTTAGCTGCAAGGATGCTGTGGGAGACTGTGCCAAATGCTTTACTGAAGTCAAGATAGACCACATCCACTGCTCTACCATCATCTACCCACCTGGTTATGTCCCTATGTACACAAGTATTCAGTAACAGATTTGCTTCCTGTTTAGACAGAAGAGTAATCATTCCAATCCCATTACCTGGTGATGTGCACTATGTTCCTTAGAATATTAATGGCACATTATTGCATTTTCATGCTTATAATCTGAAGTTTATCTGCAATTTAAAAAGTTAAACACACACACCACCTATTCAACAGCAGTTATACAAGTGAAAGCTTATCCTGAAGTTGCTTCCACCCCTAGGACACCAACCTTCCACAGCTTGTTCCCCTCATTCTGTCCGATTTGTAAGTCTCTGTAAGATACTGCTATAAACACAAATCAAAAGCAAGCGAGATGCTTGCTGCTGAGAATGAGCTGTATAGAACAGAACTGTCAGTCTTTTCACTTCATGCAAAAGTAGAATCCTCACCTTAAGTACATGGGAATCTCCATCAAACAGCCCACAACAGACTGACCACTTGAAAAAAAAAACCTTGCTAATTTTCACCACACTAGTAAGATGACAGCATCACATTTAAACTACATTATAATACGATCGTACCAATGTCTTGCTACTTTAACATTTAAACAGGGAGTGTACTGACTTTTTGAAGAGGTCCAAACTATTACTGAGAAGCTAAGGGAACGGATCTAAAACATCTTGAGGATCACTGAACTGATTTGCAGATGGTTAAGTTAGAGAAACACCACTTGCTGATCGAGGTCTAACCACTAGATCTGTGTGGCCACCCAAAGAGAAAGAAGCAGTATTTTAAAATCATGTACCAATAAGATGACAATCAGCAGCAGGAGAGAAGATTTTTGAGGTGGGCACTGCTATAAAGTAGGTAGGCATGGTGAACGAGCTTACCTTACCCTCTTAAATATCACTATGTTGCCTATTCTGAAACTACCACTTGCATTAATTTAAAGTCACTTCGTGTCTACGGAAGTAAAGTCTGGTGTTAAGCACACAGCCGCTTCCTACATGGAATAGAGGTACTCAGGAAGAGAAGGACACAAGCTTAAGTTATTCCAGGAGCACCTGTAGAGTAGGCACAACTCTATATTAGTATTCAGGCATCATTTCAAAACACTTCATATAGGAGCCTACAGCTAATGAGAGTTAATGGTGATACTGAAGTTCTACACTTTTTGCTTCTTCATTAAAAAAAAAACAACAAACTGAAGTGTTTGCCAATCTTTTATTCCCAGTATCTCCATGTAAAAGCAGAATACCAAACTGGGAGAGCATGAGCATGTGAAGTGAGGCTTTGCTTACACATGGCTCTCTAAGGAACATGATGAGCAATGCTACTGGTAATTCTAAAAGTATTTTCTCCTTCTAAACTAGTTTTGAATTTGTAGCCCACTGTGACAATCAAACTTTGGTATAACAGTCTGTGATCATCTGTGGTATCCGTAACACTTTGTTACGGATCCAATGGCCTGGCCAACTTACAAATCTGGTATTTGTATTTTGTCACCTTCATTTTCTCTGCTTGCAGTAGGAACGCTGTCTCCTAAGGATACATAAATAACAGTTGCCTCACCCTATCACAACGCTGGCTACCAAAACCAGAGCTTTAAGGTATTTTCTAGGTGCACAGCTTGAAATACTGTAAGGTTTCTCGATGCTTGCAAAAGATACTCCAACAAAAAGGCAGGTTCTAGTGATACCTGAATATAATTTCATTTCTGAACAATATTTTTAATTGTATTCTTCATTGCCGGAATTTTCCCTCCCAAAATTTGAATCATAGGTCAAACAGGAGTTCACAAAAACACACTAAATCCCAACTGTTCTTACTTTCTTAATAACATAGGCCTCTAATAAAACAGAAAATGTCTTGAAATTAGCCAAAAGCTTCCTGAACTATGGAGAATATGCTGGGTATCAGTAATTAAACATCTTTTCGGTTCATAATCAGCAAGCACCCCTAGTTGTATCTTCCAAACATTCTGCAAATCAAATCACAGTTCCTGCCAATTACCAGGGTGAAGAAGGCATATGGGCAAAGAAATGTTATCCTTAACATTTATTTTTCTTAAGTCTTTTAAAATCATCTCCAAACAGCACCCTCCGTTTTCACCAAACAGAATAAGCAAAATAAAATATTCAGATCAGTTTCCTGAAAGATGCATAAATTGACATATGAAGATTTAAAACTAATGATGAATTCTAACAATTTTCTGAATAAAGCCAATGCTGTTTTATTCCAAATCCTCCTGTAAGATTTCTTGCTGCTGGGGTGCCCACAATGACAATGACAATTTAATCAGCAGTCACTCCTATTCAGTCTATTTCATATTACACTACACCCATTACTCAGCACTTGTTTGAGGCATGAGTGTGTTCTGGTTGATTGCTTTTTTAAATTGTGGGCTTCATTTTTAACTTTTGATGTGTCAGACTTACTCCAATCATCTGAATTGTTTGTAAATTCCCCAAGACATGGGCTGTGACCATGTGACAGTTCAGCACCCAGCCAAATAAGAACCAGAGACTTACAGACAATACCACAAAGGGAATAACTCTTTATAAGGTTGTTTTCTAGTACTGAAGATTACCTTATTATGGTGAGACAAAACACTATGGTAGTGCTACTTCTAGTACTCTCCTCCTTATTTTTCTACTATAGGAGTGTCAAAATAAAGAAGGAAAAGTTATATACTGCATGACCCTACCAACTGTCAAATCCTAGGATCTTGGCATTGAACAGATCCTCTTTAATGGCCCAGGACATTGCTGTTTCCCAACTCTTTAGTTCAGCAAATATTTTATGTTCAGAGCTATACACTTCTACCAGCCTTTATCCGTATGATACAAAGCAGGATAAACCAGATAACCATGTATATTTGGTTAATTATGAGTGCTGTTAAATCACTGGTATATTCAATGAACAAAGATGACCCAACGAGTTTAAAATAGGAGAATATTGGCTTGAACTTGAAAGGCTGTATTTAACTGTATCTTACATAAACTATTGTTTCACCATCTGAGTGGTGTCAGATATACCAGGCACCTTACTGCTTCCTGGAGATTAAGCAGGGCCGCGCAAAGTGAACCTTGCACATGGGACAGAGCTTCATTTAGTTATTGCACACATTTTTTGAGCAAAATAAGGATAGAGTCACTAACAATACAAAAATGCAGAGAAAATGTTCTGCAGCTGTGTCACATTTTGTCACATGGAAGCCAGTGGTATTAAGCCATTCTTCATTCTCTCTGCTCTTTTCCTTACTCTCCCTCAAGGCTAACAACTAACTGTTTTTCAATGTGTATTTAGTGCAACATCTTTATAGTGATTCTCCACTTTAATGCTATTAAATGTGACATCAAAAAAGGAGCAAAATCTTTGTTTTGCTGCAGCTCGCAGATTCAGGATTTCACGCAAGAGGATCTCCCTAAAACACAACAGAAACACCAAAGAGGCCTCAAAGAAAGAAGCTGCAAAGACAAGAAAGTACAAAGCCAAGAAAGATGACACTTGCTTTTAAAGCTTCATAAACGGACCCTATTTCCCTAGCAAAGTGTACACAGCCAACAGGAGAAGATCGTCTTGAAACACTCAAATCACTCAAGATTTCAGTTCAAACTGTCTGCACGTGATCTAGACCACAAACTATTACTTTGCTACTTTCCCAAGTGAGAAATCTCTCAGCTACAAACAGTTTTGTGGTAAGAAGGTAGAGCTGTCTATTGTGTAGGCCTTGTTAAAAACACTGTATCCTGGGAAGCAGAGGAATAAAAAAATAGTTTAGCTTGATATGCAGAAGTATAGACAGAATGACTTGGCAAGACCTATTTTCCTATGACTAAATGAACCTATACAGCTAACCTGATTTTTATTCATTACATAAAGGTGTTTATTGTTGCTGTGGCCAGGCAATACCATACAAAAGCAAAAGTAGTCAGATTCTGTGAAAAAAAACAAAGATAGAACAATACACAACAGCAGGAACATGGACTTTACAGAACTTATCCTCTGCAGCAAGAGTTCTTTTTTGTCACTTAAGATACTGCTTCAATGTCATTTTTCAAATATATTTATGACATTATTACTAAATTTTTTTTATTAAACCTGCGACTTTTTGCATCTTCATTACTACAGTGCTTGTGGCAATGAAAATGGTGGAGACTGACTCCAGGATTAAAAAACAAAACAAAACAACAAATAAACTTATGACTTTCACAAATGCAATTTATTGACATAGTTTGTATGACTCATGTTATAGCATCTAAGAAATTTACCTTGTTTCCACCTTTTTTTCTTAGTATATGAACTCAAAACTCAAATCTGATCAGATGATTCCATTTCAAACTTGAGTCCCCATTTTTTAGCACAAAATACATACATAACGCTCATTATTAAGTTTAAAACGAGTCACTGGGAAAACAAATTCTAAAAAAATTTTAAAAAACCAAACAAAATCAAAACAGAAATGAAGCAAACATTTCTATACTGATCCCATACATACCCCAACAATAACCAGCAAAGGTTTCAAACATATGCATTTAAAATCACTCTATAATGTTTTCATTTTCTTACAGTGTCTCACAGCATTTCAAGACAGAACTATTTCAGTCAAAAGAGGGGAATAAGTATAAAACAAAAAAATTACCATTGCAACTGCTTATCATTTAGGAGCGAACATACCATCCCACACTACCCTATATTCAATTACTTGTTAAGAACCTGTTTCTGCTTTCTAACAGAGTCATACACACCTAAAGTTTAATTTAATGCTTGTTCACTACTCTATTTTCACTTTATCCATCTTTTCACAGTCCCTCGGTGATCATAAATTGGCAACACAGGAGTCTTCATTTTTTTCTTTTCATATTGCAATTAAAACTGGTTTATGCTTTTTTATTTGGCTGTATCACTTTTCAATATTTTTCCAACCTAACTTCTTTAGACATTGACATTATAGACAGACTGCTTTTAAAAAAAGACAGATAAATTGAACTGAGGCAGGCTGTAGATGTATTAGTATGTCCTTAGTTAAGCTACAGAGTCCTACAAATATAATTCTGCAGGCTCTTATCAAAAGCCCATTGACTTCAGTGAGGTCTGGGTCAGATCCACCATAAAAAGAACTTAATTCAGTACGGTAAATGAAATCTAAGATATATAATCTGATTAGAAAACACTCCAAGTAACACTGCAAATAACATTGGTGACTTCTTCACAGCTCATACAGCTTTTTAGTTCCTTAAACTATTATTAAAAAAGTCTGGAATTTATAGTTTTTGCCAACCACATTGTCACAGTTTAATTCAGCAGCTGTCAACTGTTAGAAAATAACTGCATCATCATGCCTTTTAGAAGAACTGGTGTGGGAAGTGAAACACACAGATCTAGAGTTTCTGGAGTCATGGTAATGAATCTGTTTTCATCAGGTGACCATGAGTCATCATTTTATCAGCAGTTTAAAGGGTTTTCACAATAGCTGAACGTCATCAGTGCTCACGCTTAACACCGACTGTAGCAGAACCCTGAAATAGGGTACCACGTCCTGGGGCACCGTTATGTCAGGAAAAGGTTGGCTGTTGAGTCAAGCAGAATATTGCAAAGTCACAGTTGACTAAGTGCTGCAGTGAACACAAAATGTTCAGAAACAGAGCTTTTGTTTGAGAATTGAAACCAAGCAATATTTTTTCTCTTAAAATCAGACTTCTTTTAAGGAAGTTGTGAACCACATAGATGAAACATTAAGAACAAAAGTCTGTCTTCTCCCTTAACTCCATAGTCTAGTCAGAACACACTCATTTATCAAATACTCCGATAACTTACACATATCAGAATCCATCTACTCTGTTCAGGGTGGGGAGAGGCCACACAAAACAACATGAAAATATTTATCATCATTTTCATTATACTAATATCAAGGACAAAACCTGTACCATTTCATCATTAAACTGTTTTTATGTGGCATTACCAGGTACTTTATGAAACATGGATCCCTTTACCTCCCAGCCCACTAACCTCCATCTGAACTCACTGGAAAGAATTGAAGAATTTCACCTATAGTGCAAGCTGAAGCCTCTCCCAGGACCTAAAGACATTCAGTGACCCCACGCAGTATCTCTGCTAAGCCCTAATGTTTTGCCGGACTCAGAGATTCAAGTCTGCTTCTAAGTTTCCCATCCCTTCTTCCTTGACTGCTGGACTCCAGGGTCAAGGAGGCAGTACCACCAAGATGTCCAGGGACCAGAAGAAGGTGTAAAATATGGTAGTGCTAGTCAGAAATAAGGCACGTGGCAATTATCATGAAGATTACACTTCTGAATTAATTACATGTTAAAAAAAAAAGCACCTCATCACTTAGTACAGTGTATATCTAGAATAACACACCATTGCCACAGTAGTATAGCGCTTACAATTAGCAAAAGCCTCATTTTCTGGTACAACTAGAACTTTTAAAACTAATCAGATTAATTTATTTGAATTGGGGGGGGGGGGGAAGTAATTTGAACCATTTTTTAATTCCTTTTTTGAAGTGATCCCTGTGAAAACAGTGTTTGCACTATTGATGTTTATCCCTCTGGCTTTCTATTCCTTTCTCTTTCTGCTAGCACTTTAATCTCTCAACTCTTCATCCACTCATCATTTCCCTAGGCTTGAAAATTAATCCTCTGAGGTCAGCGAGGAAACTTCCATGGACTCCAGGAGGTTTAGAATTAGACCATACAGTTAAGTTTCCTTCCCCCTCTACCTCCCAACTTCCTCTCTTCTTTCTTCTGGAACTTATTTACTCATTGCTCTAGTCATTCCATATCTGCTCCCATGAAATTGGGAATTAAAGGCAAAGTTAAGAAAAAGAACTAAATAGATGTCCCTCCATCCATTATTATTGTTTTCTACTTCCTATTTTAAGTGATATTTTTCCCCCAGGTCCTTTGTTATCTTCTTAAGACATTTAAGCCCTTTTAGTCAAGTATCATATTTTATCCATTCATATAGAAAGAAAACATCACAGCTGAGTGGAGTGTATGATACTACTTGGTAATAATTCCAACCACCTGTATTTATCATTGTTGTGAGCAATGTTGCTTTAGAACACTATCCCCAAAAAACCATCATTAAATGGTTAATATAGCTATTTCTTAATTTCAGACCCAAAGAGCAAATATAAGTTTGGAGAGCTATTAAAAATTCTGATTGTAGAAAACTTAATCTTACAAATGTTTCAATAGAAATAGTACTCCAACTACAGGAATTTCACATACAAATGAGTTCATCTTGCAATGAGGAAAAACAGACATTAGAAAATATCGTACTTATTATTTTAACTAAGCACTCTAAAAAACCCTAGCTCTCAAATTAGAAATTAGTATGCTAACCAGTTCAAAGCTACATATGTAAAAAAAATAAATAAATCCACAGTACCAGTCTAGTAATTCTGAGCAGTCACAATAAGCAAAAAAAAATATTTTAAACACAAATGGTATTTCTTATTCTCACTCTCCACTGAAGATCACTGCATTCATGTAGTTTAATGCGACTTAACATAGCAGTAAAATGCATTTACTATCCTCCATTATTCATTATATGGAATCAGAGTAAAATTGAAAAATTAGGTAAGAAAACAGACCCTTCTCTCTAGTTTTCCCCCTCCAAACAACTTGCATGGAGCAGCAAACACACCACTTTCTCACAGAGTGAAATATTTACAGAAATATTGATTAATTAATTCCACGGACACATTTCACAGAAATGTGAATTTTAATCTGTCTTGGCCACTTATATGTCATCTAAGAATTATCCCAACAGACATATCTGATACAGAAATCTTTGTTGACATACTATCACTGTATTACATTTCAACTCAAAGAAAGCACTGGAAAAGCCAGAGATACAGTGAAGCTTTAACATTAGAAATCTACTAACAAATTTAAACACATGGAAATATAAAAAGAGGCCCCTTCAAAATAAACTGCTCATTTTCTTGTTCCAGATCAAAGACAGTATCTTCTACAGTTATATGTGCATATCCTAAAATGACCAGCACAGTGCTGTAAGTACAGACTAGCACATTGTCTGACAGGAAGGCATCTTGCCATTTCCTTCTACCTACTGTTAGAGCCTATAATCAACATTCTTTCCATGCACACTTTCTTTCATGGAACACTTCTAAGATATGCAAAGACAGATGCCTTTGGTTATAAATCAGTATCTTAATGATTACATTAAGATACATCAACATAAAAAAAAGAGAAAGGATACATACACAAGCAAAATGAAGGGGAAAATTGACCACATTATAAACTGTCATTTTTCTGTTCATTCATTTCCAGTACTTCAATATTTGTTCCCAATACAAAACAGAAAGATAAACTCGCTGTTTCAAACGAACTTGCAATTTATAGCAAGGAGTTTGAAGTATAAAAGGAAAAAAAATTGGTCCAAAAGTTTCATATACACTTCCAGCATACAATTTAAATTGCTAAAAAGCTGTTTGCAGAGTGTGCTGAATGACTAGAGGGAACATTGAAACTATAACTATCTTAATCTAAGATACATGCTAGCAAAGGTCTACAAATCTAAGACAGAACAGAACTCTTATTTTCTCAAAGTAGGAAAATGGCAAAGTAAAAAAAGCTTCCCTTTGAGCTGAGCTATTGAAATATAGTAACAACTTAAAGGCTTCAGTGTTTGGCAAGTGAACAAATTGCAGAAAACAGTAAATGAAATTTTTCTGTTACAGCCATAAAATTTACTATATTTAGTTCTGCAGTTTGGCATGAATAAAGTTAAATTTAGAGAATTCTAGAAGAGCAGTTCTTTCTAGTTTGTCCAAAGTTTTAAACAAGGCCCTGGTGATATTACTTTTCAAATCCATATAGAGTTCATGATTTTGCTTTAAGCCTCACCAGTTAAAGTTAAGATTTATTTCTCATAACAGCAGTAAAATATTTTAGCAACACGCACAGAAAGCTTAATTAAATTCATACGTTTTATTTTTCAGATCTGAGGGTATTGAACCATGCAGCACTTTATGAAGTAACAGTATTTCCTACAATTGAAAATTGCCGATCAAATTAACATGCATAAAATATTATCTATTACATATCACAACACTAAGGCATCCAGCCACTTGGCAAGTGAAGAAAGCGTGTTTAGGACCTAACTGTCATTTGTGTATTAGGGTTTAAAGCTATTTTATTGCATCAACTATTTTATTTCAATCGCTTTTAATTGCCCATAAAACCAAGCTTAGGAGATCGCCTTTCAAAAGTAAGCCAACTGCTCCCTCTACTGAAAATACTTGACATAGGAGGTACGGAGATCGTATAAAACACACTGCTGTCAAACAGCAAAGCCATTCAACACATTATAGGTGTTTTTCTGCTAAGACTTGGAAGGCTGATAAGCTGTACTTTTTGCTCTCTTACCAAAAAGAATATCATACACATGCTTACAGAATCTAGAAACTTCAAAGTAGAGAATGTGGAAGATGAGGCACGCATGAAAAATGTTCCGACTCAGTAAGTCAATTTCAAACACCAGGAACCTAAAAGTAAGAATGTGTTATTTTCCATACTCCCCTCGCAGAAGGGATTGAGAATATCTTCTGCCTTTTAATGGAGAATCTTCTGCACAGGGATTTTCCTTGAAAAACATATGTGAAAGTTGAACAGTCCTTAAGGCAGCAGTAAATACAAGTTCAGTGATGGTAAAGATGCAAAAATTCACACACAGGATCCCTGATCTAGCAAGTAAAATGTTACACGTCTGCACAAAGTGAATTCCAATCAGCTTGTCACATATTTACATTGTATACTTCATACATTTTAGTCAAGGCAAAGTTAATTTTCAGCACTCAGCACATGCAAAAACATTCTTACTTCTCAAACACTACTAGAAAGAAAATAGTCATATTTCAGTGACGCTCTCAAAAGCCGTATCCATGATACTGCTTACCTACAAATGTGTACTCGATGAGGACCTATCCATTTGCTCAAGACAGTGATGTTAAAAGACTTAGTGATTGCCAGGGTACATGCTGCATACTAGGAAAGTGTCTGCTGAATCAGAAAAGCTGTAACAATACAGGTCCATAGTCAAGCACCTTAAGGCTTCTTACCTAGTGAAGGTATTTCAATTTACACCACTTGTTTTCTGGGGCACTTGCATTAATATTGATTATAGCAAGAGTTTTCAGCTGAGAAAAACAATGCCTGTGGCCTCAGCTCCTGTTGTTACCCACATCAGTGACACAGACTCAGAGCATCAGCTAAGATATGCTTAAAATCAGATATATTTCTTGTAACTTGTATATCAATTTCAAAGCAGTGAATAGCACAGACATGATACTATTAAGGTTTACAATTACGTTAAATAGTTAAAAAAATTAAAGCAAACGCCCCACTAAACAACAGCAGTTTTCCTTGGAAAAGAGCACACAGCACACCAAAAAAATGTTTGGTCTGCTTTTTAAACAAGTTGGTTAGCCACAAAACCATACTTCAACAGCTTCCACAGCCTGATCAGTCAAGAAAGTTTTTGCAGTTGCCCCTCAAAAACCCCAAGCTACTCCACAGAAGAAAAAGTCTATTCTGTTTAGAGAATGCCTGGAAAAAGTATTTCCAAGACAATAATATATTGCTAATCACTTTGAAAAGTATGCATTACCTAAACTACCCTAGACATACAGGAACACAGGAACAAGACAGATGGTCCAAAAGACAAGGTTTCAAAATTCTTACTGAATAATTTTATTTATTGATATGCTGATATAGCTATGGTAGGAGATTTATGAAGTGCTATGTTTCTTAGACTGTTTTGAAAAGCATTACTCTCTTCAGATACACAACAGAGAGCCAGAGACTGCAAAATAAACTGCAATGGCATTTTATTCACTGTAAGAACTAATCCCTGAAAACGAGAAAAGGGGAAAAACCAAGTGCAAATGAAGAGTCAGATGTGAGAAATAGTTTAAGAACACTGCTGTGCCTTAAACCAGGAACTCTTAAGCTGTCTAGGAAGTACACATACATAATATAGCAAGATTACAGTAAGACAAGAATCAACCCTAAATTTTATTTCAGGAAGCAAATACTGCTTTCCTAAGTATTCATGTGGTTCCTAATTTTTAACTACACAACTAATCGCTTTTAATTTACATGATTTGAATCTTCAGCTGACCTCAGACACACTCTGACGTAATACAGCAATGATTCAAAAAGTTTGCTTCCAAAAAGAGAGAGAAGCTGATACAAAATACGCCACTATGACCAGAAGCCTGAGGGATGTGGTTATTCATTACCTTTCAAAATCAATGTACATGCATTCTATTGCAGTATGATACATACTTGGGTTTTTAAATAAAAGTTGTGCTATTCTGCTTACCTTAATGACAAATTTGTTGGATGCCATGGTAGATCAGCGTAAACTGCTCCTATAAAAATAGCAATTAAAAGTGATCAGCACTAGAATCAGCACTCAGATCTCTACACCAACTGAGAAGGATTTTTAAAATCTACTACATCTAAAAATGTACTTATTTCTTTCATTGCTGTTGCTCGTCAAACCCTACACTCTGCTCTAAGATAATCAAAGAAAACCCTGATGTAAAGGAGAAACACTGAGCTACCTGTGCCGGTTTCTTTTAGTGAACTTCATGACTGTTCAGACACATAGCATTCAATACATGAAAGACAAAATTAGAATTATTTTTCAAATCAGTACCAAGACAGAGACAAACCCTCCTAGCTTGTCCTCAAGCAGCCTTTTAGAGAGCAGGAAACTAAACTTGGAATATTCCTTTCCTACTGTCTCGACCACTGGGCCCTATGGATACAGCCCCTGGCCCAGGTTCTCTTTCAGAATAGTGTCTTCACATGATGAGAAACTATGGCTTTGGGTGCACCTACACATCATGTATATCTAAAACTTGAGGTGACTACATGCATAAAGCAATGTGACCTGAGCATTATTGTGGTTGCACGAAAGTTAAGTGAATTTTGGACATCCTCTTCTCATACTTACCCCAAACAGGGTTTATATTGCTTAATTTGGGATTCCAACTGAGGTATATTTAGCTGCATAGACCCTATACCTCTCTCAGGCCATTCCAAGTAACTCAGGAAGCATTAATTCATGCTGGACATTAAACACACGCTCCCTTGGGCACAAGAAGAAACCTTCAATTAATTGCTATGATTTCCCCTCCCTGCTTCCTTAGATCTTCACCCAAATGACTACAAGCTTCAAGTTGGCTTACATGCCAAAGCAAAAGTCTAGCCACCTTACACACTGATTTCAGGGGTTTTAACTGTTTTGTTTGGTTGGGTTTTTTTCTTCCAGACTGACAATAGTTATGGCCACAATACTGAAACTACTGGGGAAGTTCATCATTCTCCACATAACTGGGAGATAAACATTCACTTGTCAAAAGGTAGATTAGGTTAAATTTGTTACAGTGCAAAACAAGATAAAGACCCACTTTATAACTACATAGCATAGAACAGATAATTTTGATCTTAAGATTCAAGAGTAACCATTTTTAACAAAATAAACACTGCTATGCAGTGCTTCCATTCCAAATATCCAAATGCTGAAACCCAAGATTTCAAAACTATTAGAAAATGTAAAAGTAACAAGGGCACAACTCCATCTGCTGGCTCAAGGAACTCTTAATTACTTCAATGATTTATTTTTTTTCTACATATCATATCAAATCAATATCCAAGCAGTAAGAAACAGAAATAGAAAAAGGATGGTAAAGAGTGAGAAATGGTTATCACTGTAAACAGGTTACAATGAGTTTGAACTAAGAACCATTCTGAAAGTAACTACTGAAAATACACTGCAACACAGTGAACAAAATGTTTCAAGCATGTTCTGCAAAAGCTTAAGGTTAGAGCTTTTATCAGCTGTACAGTAATAGTAAGCAGAAAGCTATATAGAGCAAACTGAATTTTTAAATACCAGTCATGCAGGCAGGCAGAAGCTGGAACACCATGCCTTGTGCCACACAACCTTGCACAAAACAGCCCTAGAAACAGGCTTTTACTGACAGCAACTGTCAGAAACAGTGTTCTGGACTACTCAAGACATCATATTTCAATTCAGTCAGGTAATAAGGTGCCACTCTATTATAGAGGTAAACATAGTAGAACAACTGTAAGAAGAATGTCAGTAGGAGACAATACTCAGAAATTCTTGAAACAGCAGCTGCTAGAACTAGGTCAGAAGGGAAATGGCAGCCACCAAGCAAAAACCAACTGCACTTCTCTCAACAACCCCAGGCAAGCCTGGGGAGGAGTGGCTGGAAATCTGCATGGCAGAAAAGGACCAGGGGGCGCTGGTGGACAGCCAGCTGACCATGAGCCAGCAGTGTGCCCAGGTGGCCAAGAAGGACCGACAGCATCCTGGCCTGGATCAAAAACAGCTGTCCAGCAAAAGTAGAGAAGTGATTGTGCCCCTGCACTCAGCACTGGTGAGGCCACAGCCTGAGTACTGTGTTCAGTTTTGGGCACTGCAGTACAAAAAAAAAAAGACACTGAGGTGTTGGAGCGCGTTCAGAGAAGGGCAGTGAAGCTGGTGAGGAGTCTGGAGAAAATGTCTTACACAGAGCACCTGAGGGACCTGGGGTTTTTTAGTCTGGAGAAGAGGAGGCTGAGAGGAGACCTTATTGCTCTCTACAGCTACCTGAAGGGAAGTTATAGTGAGGTGGGTGTTGGCCTCTTCTCCCAGGTGACAAGTAATAGGAGAGGAAATGGGCTCAAGTTGCACAAAGGGAGGTTTAGGTTGGACAGTAGGAAAAATTTCTTTACTAAAAGAATAGTTAGGCACTGTAACGGGCTGCCCAGGGAGGTGGTGGAATCACCATCCCTGAAGGTGTTCAAAAACCATCTAGATGTGGCACTTCAAGAAATGATTTAGTGGTCATGATAACGTTTAGTAGACATTTGAACTTGAAGGTTGTTTCCAACCTTAATGATTCTATGATACTCAGTTCATTGTAACAGTGTACAAGATTCTATTCCTGGTGTTCAAGAACTCCAAGGAAGGACTACCCAACCCATCACACAAAACCAAAAAGCAAATAAGTTATAGCACAGCCCTTTCAAAACACCACAAAACTGGGCCACATACAACTCATCAGATGATCATTAAAAAAAAGTCTCAGCAGCATTTTAGGATTGGGTTTTTATTTTTAATGAAAGGCTACTATTTAGAGCTTTACTAATGATTCCTCCCTCCTTTCCCCAGCCAGAAGGGGAAAAGAAAAAAAAAAAAAATAGGAGGAAAAACTAGAGGCAAGAAAGAGCAAGAAGTAGGAGCATGTAAAATGCTATAGTTTCTTCTCTAAGCAGCTACAATCATAAACTGAAGTTAGGAAATCTGTAATTACAAACATAGCTTGCTGGGAAGCACACTCAACTAAAAGCTCCTACAGCAGCAAGGACAATATTGATCAACCCTAACATCTACATAGAATGACCTGTACCATGGCATATGGTAGAACACAGGGTACTTTGCCTGATGCTTTCAGGAACATAGTTTACCTAGGCTGTATGTAATTTTTGAGCTGCATGTGGTATACAATTCACAATGGTGCTGCAGGCCCGTGATCTGCAGAACAATATTTGGACTGCTAATGTTTTATCTTTATTTCTTATAATAACAATAATATGAAGAGTTGCAACAAAACATACCAGAGCATTATCCCTGCTCCAAATGCTCACATCTTGCTTGAGAACAAGTAAAGCATGTGTATGAATCAGCTAAACTTACCCTGGGGGCATCAATCTCTCTTTTTTTTGTAACAATTTGCCATCCAGAATACTACTGTTGCAACAAATCTGCTACTACTGATGTACTATGATGCTACCTGAGGCAGAAATCCTCTCCAAATCCAATTACAAAATAATAAAAGAAAAAAAAAAAAAATGCACAACAAAAGTTATCTTTGGTTCAATTTGCTCTTCACAGGTGTAAGCTGACTTTGGGAGCTTACAAACTACCCCATTCTTTGCATTAACCATAAGACAAAGGAAATACAGCATACAAAATAAATGTAAGCAAAGTCTTAGAAAACCAAAAAAAATACACTTAACATGTGAACCATCAAGAAAGTCAATGAACTATCACCAGTGAAAAAATGCACAATACTAAGACAGCAAAAAATTAAGGAAAACACATGCCACTTGTACAAGAAGAAGAAAAAAAAAAAAGATTAAAAAACCCAAAAAACCCAGCAAGTCCTAAAATATTTTACCATTTTCTGTGTTGAAAAACCCAAGAAACACAGATCATTTACAATTGCTATTATATGGTAACAAGACTCTGTTTCAAACTGTTGTAAACTAATGCAAACCTCAAAAGGAAACTGTACATAAAGAAATGCGAAGATAAGCAAATAAAGCTGAAAATATTCTATCAGAAACTGTATCATCTTGGTATGTTGTTTGTAGCATTTCACAAACTAAATTTTTGTTACACAGCATGTACAAGAAAACGTGATCTAGAATTAAACACCTAAGTTCTCTGTAGCTAGAGTGAGACATCTTTCAAAAATACTGCATCAGAATACCTCTTTCCTAAATTTGATGTTAAATGGAATGGTGGACCTTCAGGAGAAGCCAGGAAACATGACCTCTCAAGAGAACAAGCAACAGTGTTTTCTGCCAGCTGATGAACAGCATCTTACCTTAGCAAAGAAGTAGATTGCTGTGGTGAGGGAATTTGGTACTCAGCAAGGAATGAAGAACTGGGAACTCCTGCCACACATGCCCACTTGAAGATACAGCAGCTTCTAACACAACAACTGCAAACTATTCACACACTGCCCATCTTTGGGTGCCTTTACCGCGTGCGGGAAGAGGTGGGCACCTGAAAAAGGTAAAACCACTAAATGCTAATTAAGGAACTCTCTAGAAGTTACTATTAACTATTCTCGTAGTTTAAAATTAACTATCACAACAGAAAAGGGGATTTTTCTGAACTTCCCAGTCCTTAGGTATGGGAGACAAATGCTGTCTGGTCCAGCTCCAGCACTTGTCAGTTTCTGAGCTGATGCCAAACTGGGGAAGACTGGGATACTCACATACTCATATTTCTAGTTCTGAAAAGACATACCAGAACCTTCACATTTTGCAGTTTCACAATTTTTCGGCTCGCTGTTACTAATTTCTCCACTCAACCTTTAGATACTACTCTTCCAACAAGTTAGCATATTGTTTAGCTCATTGTTATCTACACTCCTTCATTCATGAGCTGCCAATTCGCCTTTATAGTTCAACAATTCACTTTCAGAAACGTCACCCCTTCACCACACAACTGCACAGAACTAGAGGAATGAGAGATTCTGAGGAACATCAGAGTGCTTATTACAGACAGGTGCCTGCTGTTATGGTTCTGCATTACTGAATGCTTTTCTTTTTTTTCTGAAGTTATGTGGAACAGCTGCGTGCGATGTTCATTACATATTCAATGAACTCAGCTGTTCCCCAAAGCTGTGTAAGAAATTGTTACAGTGCTCTCCGCATGAAGAGGAGGCATTAAAAACTTGTCTTCCGGTTACTAAGCACAAAACTAAAAATAAACCCATCCATTAGCACATGAATATTAAGCAGCATATTCTTGTCAGTGACTGCAGAAGTAGGGGTAAGAGAGAAGAAGAGCGAAGATGGAGAAGGTGCAGAATAGAAGAACTAAGGAAAAAAACTGAGCTCAGGCAACAAAGTTTGCTTGACCTTGTCTTGGTCAGGGCAAGTGTCCGGCTGCGGGAAGGCTCAGACCGGCGCACGCAGAAGTAATGCGGCGTGACAGCACCAGAAGTTAGGCAAGGGAGCAAAATCGGAGAGATAAGTTTATTTTTAAGCCTGGTCAGTGCTTCGGAGGCTCGCGCCGGGATGGGATGGATCGGGTACTGACGCGAGGGGCGGCACAGGAGGGAACCAGCCGAGGCGGTGACTGAGGGAGGCGCGGCGGGAACCGGCTGAAAGCACCCCAGCAACAGACCCCCCCCCCCCCCCCAGGACATCATCTCCCACGTTTCTCTAGGGAGGAAAAAGAGGCTGAAGAAAGAGGCGCGGCCGCTCCCCACAAGAGCCTGCCAGCGGAGGGTCGCAGCCCACCCGCGCCGTACCTCCTCCCTGCGCCGCGCCTGCCTCCAACGGTCCTAACGGCTCCGCTGCCCCCAAGCAAGATGGCTGCCCAGCAGAAGCTTCTTCTCCCCTATCCAAAATGGCTACCGCCCGCCCTATGCTGCCCGAACGCAAAACGGCCGCCGAGGCAACGGCACGCGGGTGAGCCACGCGGGTGAGCCGGCGCACCTCACGGTCACGTGACGCCGGGAGCGACCACGCGACGTTGGGTTTACCCAATGGCGAGGAGAGGGGAAACGCTGCCCGTGCGGATGGGGAGGCGGGGCAGGAGCCGCACTTCCGGCTCCGGTCGGGCCGTTTCGTGCCGGTGAGGGTTGAAAGGCGCAGGGGAGGGCAGGCGGCTCTGGGGCTACCCCCTGGGCTGGGGGGGTGCTCTCCTCGCCTCCGCGGTGTGGAGCCGAGGTGAGCGCCGCTTCGGTTGGCCGGCCAGCGCCTTCCCTACTCGTAGCCTCTCGCTGCGTGAAAAGAGGGGAGAGCAGCCTCAGGTGTGCCGTCCTCCTTCCCTGCCGCGGGCATTCGCAGCCGTCTCTGGCCCGACGGGAGCTGTTGCTCCCTCAGCGGCCGCGCTGCAAGGGCGCTGGGGTGTCAGCGTAGAGGGAAGGGTCGGCTGGGGACGTGTCGCGGCACGAGCGAGGCCCCTGCTGCCCTCCCGTCCCTGGGCCAGGCTGCAGCCGCTCGTTTCAGCAGCTTACAGCCGGCCTGCGGCTGCTTCGTGCACACCGGCTGGCTCTGCGGCCTTGCCGCCCGCTTTGCCCCGTGTGCCCAGTGCTGGGAAGCTGTGAAATCTCCACACCACGGTGGAGGGAGCCTTAGCAGGACACCTATCAGGTGGATGGAGTGGAGCAGGAGCATTTACTCCGAGTTGTACCTTTGTAGCTGCTTAAACCAAGAAGTTATCAAGAACAGAGTATACATGCTTTTTGTTTGTATAGTACATACTTAATGAAATCCTATGGGAATTAGAGTTTTACACATTCTTTTTAGATGAGGATTAATTTGCTGCACTGGTACTGATACTGTTATAATCCCTGAAGATCAAGGGCTAAGGTAGTCGGGTGTAGTTCCTGCTGCGGGCAATGCAAAGTGATGTCGGAAGCTTTGCAGCTTGTTTGACCTGCTAGTTATTGAATTTTATTAACTATGGAGGAAAAGAGGTGTATTTTGAAATCGCCTTGTTTTAGACTTCAAATATTTACCATCTGAAGCAGTAATGTTCGTAATTAGATAGACATAACAAATTAACAAAGCTTTAAGCTTTAGCATGCCAAAGCTTGAAGCAAATGCAGCACTTAACAGTTCAAGGTGTCTGAATTGAGGTTACTTTTATAGCTTTTTTTAAGTTCACAAAGTAATACTTTCTTGTATCATTTTGGTTTAATTATCTGCTGCACTGTAATTAAATACATTAACGTTCAGGTTTACTTGTTCTCTGCTGTTATTATGAGTAAAAAAAAAAAGAGAATTTCTAGAGTTTATATTTAAAATAATTTATTATCTTTACCTAGGTAGATGCCAGTTTGCAATGGGTCTTAAAACCTTCTGGAAGGACTACAAAGTTCTGATTGTTATGGGAACTGGCCTTGGGCTGGTGCACTGGGGGTGGTTTCACATCAAGTCCAGTCCTATTTTCCAAGTGAAGACAGAGAACATTGTTCCAGAACCTGGGATTGTGGCATACGTGATGCAAAGTGAACACAAAAATAAAGAAAAATAGCTTTAGCGCTGTGTATTGTGGGTAAGTTGCCTAATTAGTTGTGTGTTTATTTTTGAGGCAGCAGATGAGTCAAATAAGAATTTTCTAACAGACGCAGTCTTGCTGCTCTAACTTTAATCTTTGAGAGTGTTAATTTATTATTTTGTTATTTTTTTTACAACTGAATTAATCTGGTAGTTACGTGGACCCAAAAAATGCAGCCTACGTCTCAAATAATAATACTAACTCTCATGTGATAGGATCAGTGAAGTGATGATATTATAGGCCTTAAAGACACTTAAAATCCAGTAACTTCAAGGCAACACACTCTTGTGACTAACTGGGTCTGCAAGTGTCCTTTCAGCTTCAGAACTGCCCAGAAATAATTGTGAATTTATGTAGTGACATACCACATGTTGTTAGTAGGGATGGTAATTACAGTAGAAACTAAACAAAATGACGCATGAGAAGTCTGACTGCTGTAGAGATTACTTAGAAATGTAATTAAATAACCATGTAAATTCTGAAGTGTTTAAGAGGGTTGTGGGGGGAGTATTTTGGGCTTCTGAAGAAAAACCTTTCAGAGGCAGAGATTTCTTAGAGTTGTTTGAATGTTAAAAGCTTTTGTTTCTGAGTTTCTGAAGTAGTTGTCTGGGAAGCATTGCTGAGTAGTTCCTTTGTTCTCAGGTGAAAACAGTTAATATCACTATAGTTTTGACACTTTTGTACAGCTCCATGCAGTTTATAGTGGCCTGTTACTTACAGACCTACAGGTAAACCAGTATATAAATCAGTGATGAGAATTGAAGTGATTAACAAATGTATAATTTGTCCTATTTTGTGCTTGTATTATATGTAATATTAATAGGCTTTCTCAAAGAAAAAGCATTGTAGTTTGGTATTTGTCCTTAGGTGAGGTTTTTGTGAAAAATAAAGTATTTCAGGCCAATATTGTCATAAGATTATTCTAATTTTTGTGGTTTTTATTGTAGGTATAATTATCTTTGAAGCTTTTCCTTTGAGTGCTGCCGGGAGAAGAGATGAGGAAAGGCAGCTGGAGTAGGAAGAACTTTCTGCTTGTTGCAGGACTGTCACTCATAGGTGTCCATTTTGGAAGCATGCTTGTGAACTTTGTTGCAAAAAAATCTGTTCGATCACAATCGGAAGCTAAAAAAGATCGTCATGAATGAATTTGCTGCTGTCATTATTTATCAACTTCACAGTAGGATTTAAGCCTCAATTTAAGAGACGGATTATGAGCAGTGACGAATGTTATCATGCTGTATGTGCTGCTACCTATTTAGAATAATGATAATCCACAGCTGCCAAGAATTAAAATGTCCTACTTTAAATTTTAAAAGTGCTATGAATTATAGATCTAAGTAAAAATGACACCTGTTTTGTTGGCCATTTTTAAACTCTTCCTTTGAAAATGTCTCGCCTTGAAGCTAAAAAGCCTCCATTGTTTATTAGTGAGCCTTTAACTGAAGATGCAGTTAGTCAGTCACTGTCTTTGCTGAGTGGAATAGTAAAATCTTGCTACGGTCCTGCTGGTAGACTCAAACAGCTCCACAACGGGGTGGGAGGCTATGTTTGTACAACTTCACAATCTTCAGCGATACTCAGTCATCTTTCTGTCACTCATCCCGTGGTAAGGGTTGTGATGGCCTCTGTCCAGAACCATCTATCCCGCTACAGTGACGGTGGCTTATTCACTGCCATTCTTTGCTGTAATTTGATTGAAAACTTTAAAAGCCTAAATGTTGCGTCTTGCACTCTCGTTAAAATAAGCCAGCATCTTTTGAGTCTGTGTATGGACTACCTCAAATCTGAGGCCTGTGCTTGCAGAGTGTCTGTAGATTTTAGCGATGTTGAGCCTCTGCTTTGTTTGGTCCGTAGCATATTAACAAGCAAACCTGCTTGCATGCTTAATAAACCAGAAATTGATCATATTACCATGCTGATTTTAAAGGCTTTTATGTTTACTGTTCCGTGTCGTGTTGAGGCTAATGCTGTTTTAGGAAAGTGTATAATAGTACCTGTGAAAGGTAGAAGAGTTGTGGATTCTACAGTTCTTCCTGGACTACTGATTGAAATGCCAAAAATTCAGTTGGCAACACCACTTACTGTCAAAAGAACTTGTTCAGGCACGATCAAGATGGCACTTTTCTGCGTGTCCATGTCAGGAGACTGCTTCAGCCCCGAAGAAGGAACAGTAACAGTCCATCATGGAATTTCTCTAGAAATGTCAGAGCTGAATCAGTTGCTTGATGTAGGAAAGCAGCTGGTTAATGATGAGGTTGGCCTTGTAGTGTGCCAGAAAGTTATCCATCCATCCTTGAAACAGTACCTGAAAGAGAACCATGTCATGGCTGTGGATAGAGCTGGGCTATCTCTGATGGAACCCCTGAGCCTGATGACAGGTAACAAGCGAGTTTTTCGTGCTAAACAACTGTCCTTAAAGTTCACCTCCTAATGAAAACCCATCTATGTTGGTGTCTGTGCGAAGGAAGCATTCTCTTACTTGTCTCTATCCTATTGTAGCAGCTGAGAAAGAGTTCTGTTCTAGTCTGAAAACCCTTTTTTAAGGTGAGATTGGTCTTTTGCAGGCTCTAATGATGACATATTGCACATGTGATTACCGAGTGCTGCGTGAGGAATATCCAACTATAGCAACTGTTTGCAAATAGTTTATTTTCAAACTCTAATGAGAATAAAACTTTTTTTTCTTAAACTCTCAGTAAGTCTTGCACTTTGAAAACATGCTGATTTCCTGTGTACATTGAAATGTTAAGTATTGAAAAAAAATGTAATTTTAAAAGCCATGAGGAAAAAGTTAATGCTTTATGAAATGCAACAGGTAGCTGTTTTGATGTCAGTAATACATACTGCTCTCTGCTTTTCTTAACTGGACAGGTTCAAAGCCTATAGCTTCCATACATTTATTGTCTCCTAATTGTTATGGCAGTTTGAAGGATGTGTGCATTGAGAGTTTTGCTTCAAAACATTTCGTGCATCTGATTCCTAGTGACACAGTTATCTGCAGCTTGGTACTCTGTAACAGAAATGAAACAGCATGGGATGAATTGAAGGTAAGCAAATTTATGTGAAATCTTGTGGTTTTAATGAAGTCATGAGATATATGTATGGTGAGTCTAGAAAAATGATTTATTTATTTCCAGTATATAAATGGAGTTTAGTTAGATTTTTTTACAGAAGGCAATTCAGAAACACCCTTGCTTCCAGAATTTCAAAAAATCCTTGAAGTACTCTTTACTTTAATATGAGAAGTCTTTTTAGAGATGGAGACATTTTTTCACCTGTTCTTGAGGCCAGTGCCAGATAAATATTTTCATTCTCATTATTTGGTATGTAAGAGCATAAAGAAAAAATTGCCCAGCATAAGGCCAGCATCAATGCCTGCAGTGGTAGTCAAGCATAGTTTTGCATTGAACAGCTGTTCTAGGAATGCCATCAATACTGATTGACTTTTTATATAAAAATCTGTTTTGCAAAAAGAAGGAATCAAGTACGTTTTAATTTCTGCTTTTCCATACTGAGTGTGAACAAATAAAGACAATTTCTCAGTAAGTGAACGTGGTTTGGGAAATCACTCAGCAGCTTTGTATCCACACGTAATTCAAGTTTATGAAGTCTGTAGCAGAAGCTACAGAAGCAAATTTTATCCCAGTAGTTTTTCAATGGAGGACAATCCCATTAATCATGAGATTTCTGAAGACGAATTCATCTGGTTTTCAGCATGCCTGTGCAGCTGCAGAACACGTGTTACAGCTAACAGTCAAGGAACCTTTGGCATTATTAGGAGGTGGCTGTACAGAAACTCACCTGGCTTCGTACATAAGACACAAGGTATGTATGACATAAGGGGCTTTTTTTTTAAGCTGAGTAATATACTTAGGAAAGAAGAATTTATGTAGAATCACTGCTACAGTTAAGATACCTGTCTTTACTATATTAATGTTGCATTTTTGTGAACCACTAGTATAATCCAAAGGGGTCTATTTGAAGCACTCAGTGCTAATTACAATTTCAGGGTTGTTAATTCTCTATTTGTACTTGTTAATCTTTAGCTATCTATTGTAGGCAGTGCTTGCTGAAGTGTTAAAATAATGTGTAGGATTTTTATATTGAAAGGTCATTGTGCAGAACACAGCTTTGACTTGTCTAGAAATCTTTCCTACTGTGGAATAATCATTGCATGAAGGATTTTTTTAGTTAGGACTGAACCATCTGTTATATTGTACTGTTTCTTTTTTAAATGTTCGATGAATTATTTCTGTAAAACAGTGTTCTAGTTTTTTGTTTTTCTGGTGTTTTTGTTTTGTTTTTCTCCAGAGCTGTAGTCTGTCCACCAGCAGTTTTGAAGATATAGGTTGTTCTCGGGCACAATACCAGTTGGTTGCTGATGGTTTTTGCCGTTCACTGGAGTCTGTAGCTCGCTCTCTGCATCATGATGACGGAGAAACCCTTACAGACATGGTTTATGGACACTGTTGGTTTGTTCCGTCAGGTTTTCCCTCTGTCTCTAAATGGTCAGATTTAGTTTCAAAATGTGGCTGTGGGATTAATGGTAACACTGTGAATCTCAGTTGGAGACTTTTGCAAGGCCAGTTTGGCTCTCCTATTAGACAGGGCTGCCCTAAAGAGCCCCCAGTAAAGGTTGCTGACTTTCTGACATTGGACTGTTTTGCTGCAAAATGTAGTGGCCTACAGGTAGCTCTGGAGACAGCCAATCTGATTTTGGATCTCTCATATGTCATTGAAGATCAAAATTAGCTCTGATTTTATGTGAATTGTGTTGCACAGAAAGATATTTAATTGAAAGCAGAGTAATATATATTATGCGAAGATGCTCTAAATGGTTAGAATATGGACAACAGACAGAAATTTCGAATCAAATACTTGTCCATTAAGTACTCTCCTGATTGTTAATCTCTTGTGACCTTAAGCATTTTCAGATGTTTTTGTGGTAACATTTTTGTTAGGAACTATTAAATGATTAGCTAAATATACAATAAATCATAACATATGACTTAAGACTACTCTAATGTATTCAAAAGAGTGAATGACATTGATATTACCTCTGCATTGAGCAAAGTTTTGCGAATTTGTTAGCTCTGTGGTACCTTCAAAGGAATGGGGGTGGGGGGAAGTATTTCCTTACTGAGAACATGTGTTATGGATTAGAATTTGTTGTCTCAGCAAAAGCTTTGCATATTCAAACGCTCTTCCATTGCAGCAGAACTTGAGCACTAGTCTTTTTAGGTTTGTAGGTAAAAAAGGCAAATATCCTCAAACACTTGTTTTCAGTTTTTGTTCTGAAGATCTTGTCACCCATATACTATATGCAATTTCTCTTTTTTTTTAAATGGCTGGAAGATTTTAATTCATATGTGTAACTTAGCAAGTTACTAAAAGTCAGCCTGGAGATCTTAAAGTAGGTAAGTAATAGAAGATGTGAAAAGAAATGGCAGACTGTGTGGAAAAGCCTTTTCTAAAGTGAACCTTGATTGTCTTCCATGGAATACAGGACAGTTTATGAATAATGATGTTTCTGTCATTTAAGCAAAACTGCAAGAATGAATGCCCCACTTACCATTCAATTAACTCTTTGACTGTGCATAGCTTCTTTTCGTTTAATGAAGTGAGGCTTTAAGCTGCTCAGGCCTGTTTTGATCTTTAAATGAAGCTGTAGACTGAATGATCACAACTTTTTCTCATTTTCAGTTTGCATGCAAGATCAAAAGGGGTGTTACAGTTTCTTGCTTAAACTCATTTTCTTTGCCCTGTTCTTCTCCCTCTTTGTTTTCAGTCACAGGGGACATATTGTTCATGATGTGCTTTTTCAGAAAACATTCAAGTTATAGACCATCCTGCTTATTTGTTTCCTGGTCTCTTAAGTTTTTAATGTATTTACTCAGTATAAGCAGTAGAATTGTTTTGTATAACTCATAATTCAGTTCTGAAATATGTAATTAAAACCAGATCCTTCTAGACCTTTTGTACAAAGTCTTTTTCATTTTAAGAGCATAAATAATCATTTTCTCACTGGAAAAAATTAAAAGCTATTTAAAGTTCTTTATCTTTTTATGACCTGATATGATTGCTTCAGAGCTCTGAGGCATCCTTTGGGAATTTGTTCAAAGTTGGTTACTCAAAAGGCTGCTTTCGTATTGCGATCCTCCCATTTACCATGAACCATGTGAAAACATCAGGAATAATGAAGCCAAATGATGGATGTGAAAACATCAGGAATAATGAAGCCAAATGATGTTGTATATCTTAAGGGACAGAAGTATCTTGGTAATACCTTGTCTAGTTATGAGTCTGTAACTTCAAATGTTAGAGTATTTTACTTCCTGTAATAGCTGTTTGCTATGCAGTGCAAAAATGTTGAATTTAGTGACTACAGATGTGAAGTGAAAATTAAAACAGTATTTAAGTAGTTACTAGTGTTCTTTTGTCTTGGTATCTGGAGGTTGGTTCACAGCTCCTATAAACTGTTGTCAGCTCTGATTCTATTCCCGCCCCCCCCCCGCCCCGGTTATAA
>WTSP01027001.1:58234-100345 GCA_025331215.1 Actenoides lindsayi | reverse complement strand
TTGGTTTCTGGAGGTCGGTCCCACGCTCTCATAAACTGTTGCCAGCTTCGATTCTATTCCCCCCCCCCCCCCGCCCCGGTTATAAGAAAACCCCACATTAGAAAATGGGGGGGGGGGAATTTTGGTGAGGAGGTAAAAATTAATTTATACCTGAACCAAAGATAATTTCATAGATAGTTTTAATAACAATGGATTTGCATTTCCCAGTGTGACTGAAAGAGGTAACCAGCTGACACTGCTACGTTTGGGCAGGACAGATTCTCAGTTGTGCTAGTCCTGCTGAACCTTCAGTGGCTAGTGTTACCCTATCTTCAGTGGGTAGCACAAAAGGAATAGGATTTTGGATACTGTTTAAAATTCAGGTAAATAGAATTTTTACTCTTGATCCAAGAGGAACATAAATATAATGTGGCTGAACTCCCATGTTTCCTGATAAAACTTTGGTGCAGAAATGGTGTGTTTATCCCCCTGTGTTTTGAAATTGACAAAATGAAATATGCCCAGTTGTGGATACCTGGAGAAGCCTCTGGTTTATTCCTGATCCCTTTGGAATTTAAAGTTTGTTCAGTGGGAAAAATTAGCATTACACAAGTATGAAGAGCCAAGTGTTTTCTGATCATGACCTCAGTCATGTCTGCTGGCTTTCACAGGTTCCTCAGAGGCTATTAATTTAAATTGTAATAATTCTACTGGTAAGGCACAAGAAGAAGGTACATTCATCTCCAGCCTTCTCAGCTGCATTAGTGTTCCAGGCCTAGCAGGAGCAAAAAGAAGTGCTGATATTTTAATCACTTAGGTCAGCATATTTAAGTAAGATGACAGTTTAATACAATCACTACTCAGTTCAGTGTTTCAGTTTCATTTGGTATTTCAACTCTTATTTGGTATTTAAAACTTCAAAATGAAAATCTGAAAATGCTGATTAATTTAGGGATCTTTAGTGTTTCTATTATTGTGTCCTATTTCAAGCAGACATACCATTAAACATCACTATCTCTGCACTGGCAAAGAACGCAGAATACCTGCTTTTCACTGATTCTGCTACTGCTTTGGGAACTTGGGGAGGCACTCTGAGCCACATCTAAAGTCTTTTCCTGTCTGTTTTCTCATCTATAGAATGGGAACAAAGATAACTCTTCCTAAGGTATGGTGATTTGTGGGTGAAGAGTTCAAAGTAAGATCCAGATGTAAAGTGAAGAGCTAGTTGCTGCGCAGGAACAAAGAAATTGGTAATTCGAAACAAATCAAATCCTTGCCAAAATAGTATTGTCATTTTGTTAAAGGAACTTTGCCCAGGGTTTATACAAACTCCTTAAATGGGTGTTCTAGGTAAAACTCCCCTGTTCTCCCTGTATATTGAACCTGGAGGCATTTTCTTCTCTGCAATTTTAGCAACAGTATATTACTGTTGTTAACAGTAACCTAATTTATTGCCTTACATCTTCAGATTTTTGAGCTTATACCCAGAGATGTGTAACCTTCAAGCCTTTTGCAGAAATAGTAAACTTCAGGAGGAGCATCGTCAGAAACCTAATCTATCCTTAATGTATCATGTATCTTCAGTGTCTGTGCTCTGTATTGTTTCAGATCAGATGTTCACGTGATGCTAATCCTTGAAGACAGAGTAGAAACAGATTGAGTTTGGGAAAGCTAACCTTACTGTAGGGGTAGTGTAAAATTACATTTGTTTTCAGAAGTTTGAACGTTTTTAGGCTAACCAGCTATTACAGTGTTAGATCTGTCCTGGTAAGGGAAGAGGGTATGTATTGTTGTCAAAGCCTGTAAGAAAAATGCTACTTGGAATATCACAAGTACAGTAAAGCATATACAAAACAATTCACCTTACTCCATACCTGAACTTCTGAATTTTACTTGTGCCCCTATTTTACTGTGCTAAGTAGCAAAATGTGATTTGTCACACTTTCAGCAGTGCCATGTGAACAGAGTCACGTAACTACTACACTCTAATCTCAGAAAAATCAATATCCGTGAGTCAGTCAATGTCACAGGAAAAGCTTTAGCTGGTTTTGCATTTAGTACTGTTCTGAAGATGCAGAAACAGTCTGTTTTAATTTCAGAGAGACTACTGCCAGCATGCTTATCTGTGCAGGTAGGCTTTTTGGAACTCAGTTGCTAGTCATATTACAATGTTGATTTCAAGGATATTAGTAGCTTTTATCCAGTAATGTAAAGTGGTTATTTCTACCTGCTTGTCAGCAGAGACAAGTTACACAGTACTAATAACTTTTTGGCCAGTAACACTGTGATCTTAAATTCTCAATTAATAAATACCTTTACTTTTTGTCTTTATGCATTGCACTGCATAAACTAGCCATGCACATTATGAGCTCAAATACATACAGATTTATTATTTATGCTGCAAGCAGAAATGTAGTAACAGCATATGTAGATAAAGCCACCATGTCATTAGTCCAGATACCAATAAATTGTACAGAACAGGGTCTAGGATTGTGTGGGGCACTTTGTATCTTTAGCTATGCTGACTTGCCTTATTCTTGACCTAGTTTTACATTACATATATATAGACATATCTCCTGCAGGACTTTATTTTCATACCCTACTACAAACATCTTTATTAACTCTGCCTTTGAAATCTGCTTGCACACGAAAACCTTTTATTCAAGCTTTCATCACATGCCTTGAAGGCCACAGCTTTGTACTGCCTGCCTTCTCCAAATCAATGACTGGTGTCTTTGTTATTTTCAGTTTTGACAATGTCAGTTCCCTCCAAGTACACATTAAATACTAGCTGCTTATTATTATAACACTACATCTCTGCTAAACATTTGTGTGGCAATATACCAAACTTAAGCTATTCCTTAGTGTGTCTTTTTGTAAGCCAGTAAGTGTTTGTACAAGTGGAGAAGCTGAATCACCTTTTTTTAATCTTTAAAAGCAATCCTTAATATCCTCTCCCTTATGGCTTATGATATTCTTAGTCTTATCTGTTACACCTGGTGAGTATTGGTTAAAAAAAAAAAGGAGGTTAGAGAAAAATGAGCTCCCTAGTCTGTAGTGATGACTCGGAGGGACTCTGAGTCATCACGTGTGTAGGAGGCTACACAGGATCCTCTGCTGATGGATGGTGTCGTTGAGGGTGATGACTGAGTGATTTTTCAAGAAATTGTAGGGACTATGGTAATTCCTGTTCTTGAAAGGCTTTGAGAGGCAGAAGCAAAAAAAATTATCTGTTGCTCATGTGTCAGAGGACCATAAGTTCTAGCAGTGTTTGTCTTGGGGCTTCTGGTATGTTTGCTTGGATTACGAGTGCACTTTTGCAGGTGAATCTCTGTGGGTTGTCCATGGCCGACTGCCAGGTGCCTACCCAGCAGCTCCCTCCCTCCCCTTTTCAAGGGGACAGAGGGAGAAAATAGGATCCAAACTCCCCTGGGCAGAGAAATCTCTTCCTCCCCCTGTGTTTCTCACTTTTTGCCTTCACTCCTTGCTGCTGTCATTTTGCCCTTTCTTAAGTCTGTTTATGCAGAGGTGCTGCCAGCATGGCTGAGGGGCTGGGTTGTGCCCTGTGGGGCACCTGCTGGAACTGGCCTTTCCCCCCAGCCCCTGCGCTGTGTCTCCTGCTGGTGCCTCTGCAGTGCCTCCGGGATGCCATTTTGTGAGCCTCTCCTAATGGGTCATGAAGGATGTGGAAAAGTTGCTGATTTTAAAATTTAGAGGCACAGAAAGAGCCAAGGAAGAGCACTAGAGATGTTAGCTAAGCCAAATCCTGGAGAGGGTGCTGGGAAAAAGACTTTTTGGTTGTGGGGTGAGTGCTTCAGGGGGGTATTGTGTCACTGCTGGAGATAACCAGCCACAAGGGCTGACCTCAAAAAACAGACCAGAGGCAAAGAAAAACCCAACTGCTATTGGATGTGGATGGTGAAAAGGCATGGTTGCTGATGCCTGTTACCTAGAGCAGGTGGGACAGGATGCCATGCTCCCCTAGGAGGCAGATCAGTGTGCAAACCAAATCAGGTGTGATTAAGGACTGAGGAGATTTCTGGGAAGGCTAAGATGGCTTCCTAGTATCTTTTGAGAAGGGGAGTGGCCCAAGAGCTGCTTCCTGTGGGGCCACCTGGCTGGAGTTCAGATGGGAAGACCACCTACCTGTACCCATTAAAGAAGCTTCCTTAACTGCAATCTGAGGATACAACCATATATGTGATAGAAAGTATCAACCTACAGCCCTTCTGTCATTATGTGAGTGTTGCAATCCAGGGGGTGACTGCAAAAAGTGTATGTATTTTTTTTCTGTATGTAGTTTTTCACTGGTGGGGTGCTTACTAAATGGAGGTATGTGTGGTGTGACCACCTGTCTATGCCAAGGTTTGTTTTTTTTTTCTTTCTGTTCTTTCCACTGATTCATTTTTAAGCAAGCAATTGTTTCATCTGTAACTAACAAAGGGAGGACAAATGCTTCACTTGTTTTTACAGGCCGTAACCCTGGCCTCCTGTTTTTCTTCTTTGTTGGGGTCAGCCAACAGAAGTGAGAAAAGGAAAATAAGATTTTTAATTTGTATCTAAGTTCTTTTGGGGTATTTAAAACCATGATTCTAAGAAGCATGTCCTGAAACTGTCTCTGTATTGTTTCAGTATCTTGCAGTTCTGTGATCAGTGTTGCACTGACTTCACTGCTTTGTGTTCGGTCCAGGTATCCTCAGTGAATCAGGTCTTGAACTGTCCTGTTGTGATGCTTTATTTGTAAACATAAATTTGTCCATAAATTATGCTTTTTCAGTGTTACACACAGGCACTGAAATGTTTGGTCTGGCCACTGAGATGTGTCAATGCTGCCTAGCTGGGAATATTTCTAGTTGAAACTTGCTCTCTGCTGGCACATTATTAATCAGGTGGTAGCTAAGACAGTTGAAGATGTTCCTACTGTCTCTTACCCTTGAAGTAAACTGGTTTATGTGTGTTGATAATTAGAAGAATAGAATCTACAATGCTAAGATAGAGGAATACTTGAACCTTGCATTGAAGAATTCAGTCTTATTTTTTATTGATATGGTACAGGCCTTTCCAAATAGAGTATTCATCTCCAAAGCAAAGTAGCAGAGAAATTGGTTTAGATTTTTAATAATTAAGTGTTGTGTAAAATCCTCCTTTGAGTACTGAAATATTACAGTGTCAAATAAGAAAAGCTGTATGTACTTGATGTCTTTGTGAATGTAAAAATCTCTTCAAGGACTTCTTTATGTTGGTGTTCACCAGAATAGCAGCTTTCTGAGAAGAGTGTGAGTGCACGTGTCCTGGTTTTTAGATGTTAAGAAGATGCATTGCATCTGTTTAATCAAAATGTCTGCGAAATGAAAAAATCTTGTTCCTAAAACTACATGCAAAACAGCAGATGTCACTCCAGTCTTTATGTGGGCCAGAGAAGAATTTGCTCCCTTACAAGAATAACTCATGCGTGTGATTATTGCTTGTGTTTAGTATAGCATATGTTAAGGAATAAGTACAATACATTACAGAATTCCTGAGGTTAACTGTGGATTGCTGTTTTATGTACAAGATACTTTGTTTCTGGAGTGTCTCCATTTGGATCTGGCATGGGCTGGAACCAATTTGTGAAGGGATGTGGGCAATGAGTAGCCACAACATACCTTTCTCTAATGCATGGCTTATATTTAAGACAGCGGGGTTATTTACTAACTGAGAAAAATAGAGAGTTGCACGGCTGAATTGTTCTAAGTGATTGCATTATGGTTCTTAAGTTCAGGATGAAGGTAACATTTTAAGCAAACTACAGCAAATAGTTTGAATGAGCAATTCATTTCAGTATTCATAGTTCAGTCATTATTGCTAAATTTATAACAAATTTGTATGTATAGGAGCCAGAATGAAGGTTTTGAGTTTCTTGAAGTAGTGCTGATTTAAGTATGCACATCTTGTGTGACTTTGTCTAGCGTGTGCTGCAAAATATAGCCCAAAAATCTCACGTCGATGTGGAAAAATTAGTTTCCTGTATCACAAAGAGAACCATAAACATCCACAGACACCAGAGCTGGTGCTGTGACTACTCGAAGTAATCCTGAGAATGTGGTTTTCAGTCTGTGGGTGGGTTTGGTTGCTTCATTTGGTTTTGCACGCTGGACAGACCTAAAGCTGACATTTGTGTAAAAAAGCAAGATAATTCTTTTTTATACTTCGCTTTTGAGCATAAAATCAGAACTATGTCTGTCTGAAACTAGTGCCTGTAGGGCAAGTAACGTGGAATTGGTCTTACATTGGAGTAAGAAAAGAAAAAATTACAATATCAAAATTCATTTCACAGGAAAAGAACTGTGGTGTTTGGGTTTTAGTTAAAAAAACAGTATAAGCCCACGTCATTCTGCTTCAAAGAAATTAGACTTAGTGGACCTGTTTTGTTACAGGAGACAAAAGCTTACAAATTGTAGATATCTTTGGTAATGTACAAAATTGTAAATTTTTTTGTTTACCTGTAAGTACAATTATCTTTATTCTCTACAGTGGCCTTTAAGTGCTGAGGCACGAACAGAAAGAACTTACCTGGACTGCTCTTTTAGCTTCTAGCAATCAGCAGTTTAAGGATTTTCTGGGTCAGGCTGCATCTGGATTGTTAGCTTTAAAGGCACTGTTGGGATTATTTCTCAGTTATGCCTAAATTCTGTAGGTATGGCCATATTTGGAGCAACTGTTTAAAAATCTGGCTCAAAAAAAAAGAGGGAGGGACAAAGCAAGCAGATATTCAATTGACATTTCACATCTGGAAAGGAGCACATCTAGGGCTAAGACTTGCTTAAGCTGGTTCTGAATAACACCAGTATCTAAAAGCCATGGTGAAAATACTGAACTGGCAGGATGAGATACAGAAGTGTTCATACAGACTGTCTCTGAGGTTCTGGGTCTTGCTTTAGTGAGAGATTTTCAGGCTCTGCTTTGGTCATAAAAGTCATGAGATCATGGAAGTCACTCTTATCCACTTTGAGGGCAGATCAGAAAGGCTGAGCTTAAGAACCAAACTAAAATGTTATAAGGATGCAAAACACACACTTAAAAATACATCTGCAAAATACAGTGTAGGCTGGCCAACCCACCCGTGATGGAGTACTGGCCCCTGCCATTGGAGCAGCCTTGAATTGTTCATAATGTAAGTGCTAGTAGTAAGAGAGGAGAGGCTGCATTTAACAGGAAGTACAGCAGGGACTGAGGTTTGGACTTGTTTCCTGTTGTGGTGATAAATACAGTAAAATAAACCCTACATGCTTTTTTTAATGGGGATGAAGAAAGTTAGGAAAGATCCACTTCAGTTTAGTTGATATTTTACTCATTATGGCTTTCACCTGAAAATCTGTTAAAATCCTTGCACTGTGTGGCAGCATCCCACAGTCCATGGGAGTGCCCTGGCTACCAGGCTGTCTTCTGAGAGGAGAAAAAAACCCATCTGTATTTCATGTTTTTAGTTTAAAAAGCAAACAACCAAAAAAATTGTTCTTCAGTCAGAGCTGTCTGCATACAAAATAAAGGACAGAGTCGAGCTCACTTTGTTAGATAAATCCTCACAACAGCAAGTGCAGAGAGATGCAGCTTCCAGATAAGAGACCTCCTCTTCTAATTTAAGATGCTGTAGGTCACACCTTAGGTGACAAGAGATGGCATTTGATCTTTTGTCTCTTGAGTCCTAAACTCATGCCTTGTCTACGGAGGGCTTGAGATTTTCTACTTTACATCCACATCCTCATAAATTAAAGAGTAAGTGTTCATTTGATCTGGGCATGTGGGATTTTGCAGCTCTATATCACTGTTCTCCTGTACCTGTGTGTGAAGTTAATCCTGAAGTTCGTGTCGCGCTAAAGGTTGAAACCTTTGAGGCGCCCTTGAAATCAAGGATGAGAAGCTCCATTCTAGAATTAGCTCTTTTGCAAACTGTTAGACTAGGGAAACCATAAGAGAAAGGAAATCTGTGCCTTTTGCCTGTGCCTGAATTTGTCTGGAATAACTATGCAAATCAAAGAAAAGATCTGCTGCTCTGCTTTTGCTGCTTTTCTTCCCTCTGCTATTTGTGTACTTTAACACTTTTGTCAGCTGCAGATGGGCAATAAGTGAAGGACGGAGAAATTGGCAGGTGCCCAATCCTTCCAGACCCAATCTCATTTTAGTAAAATAAAAAAAAAGAATTTGGTTGCTATGATAAGACTAAGTCATCAATTACTCTGGCTTGCTGCAATGCTGTCGTTGGGCTGCAGGCAGGCTGCTGTGGTAAGGCAGACACCTTACTCTCGATCCTTTTATTTCATTTACACAAAATGCTTGTGAAATTTGGAATGGCAATAAAGTTGGGTTGCAAATGTACATTTTACATTTCTCTTGGTGTTGGATATACCTATTTCCAGAGCAGCTCAGACCTTAGTGGTATTTGTGCCCAATGCACCAGTGAAAAACTGCAGTGTTGCTTATATTGGTTTACAAAACTGACAAGAGAAATACACAGCACTGATGGGAAATCTTTTAAAGAACAAGCTGCTGAGCTTGGATTCTCTATATGTTTTGATTCTGGCTGACGGGTGGGAATAGCAAGACCAAAGAATTCAAACCTTGTAGCGATCTGGCCAGCCCCTGTGCTTTCATTGCTGAACTGCAGCAGTTTAACCCACTGCATTTTAACGCAAAGGAGACTAAAATAACGCTGCACTATAAACTGAGGATTTCAATAGCTAATTTGTAGATGTTTTGCTCCATTGTATAGTAGGTGTGCATCAACCAGTTGCAGTTGCTAACTGCGGCCGCTGTGCCGTGTCTGCTCACTGAACAGTTCTCTTTAGGCCATTGCCCATGCTAGCAGTCAGTCTATCCTTCCTCTTTCTTACTGTCCCCTTTGGAATGAACCATAGTTTGGATTCCTGGGTTCTCTAGTGTTTTGAGGTTCATTTTTTGCTTGCTTTTTTAAAGTGAAATGAGTTAAGTTAGAGAAGAATAGCAAGCGCATGCAAAGTGACATTGGGAGCATGACATGATGACCAAAATTGTTCTTGGAAAAAGAAAGCCAAAGGAAATAGCAATAGGAGAAAGTGTAAAGTCAGTTTTAACAATAATGGTGCTCTGTGAAGATCTGCATTCAGCCATTAGTTATCTGCATAGTATTCAGGGCTCTAAGGAAGAGCTAGCCTGGGTAAACAAGGGTAAACAAAGGAGCTAAAGCTGGAGGGGTTTGCTCGTTGGAAGTGTTTATTTGTTTCTATATTTATAACCACTTTCTTTAATAAATGCCTCTGTTTAGGAGGTACTGTTGTGCCATATGTTTCAAAAAATCTAGTATCAAACAAGCCTTGATGGCTATAAAGCATTTTATGAAACATCTAGTCTCTTTTTGCCTTTTCAGTGGGTAAAAGCAATATATGAAGTTACACAATGTATCCAGATGCTACAGTTCTTCTGTGATCTATATAAAAACCCGTTCTTCTGTGGTTTTAAAAGCACAGAATTTCCTAGATTGGAAAGGACCTTAAGATCATCTAGTCCAATCATTAACCTAACCCTGAGAAGACCTTGTTTAAACCATATCCCTCAGCATTATGTCTGCGCAACTCCGAAGTACCCCCAGGGATAGGGACTCAATCACTGCCCTGGGCAAGCTGTTCCAGTGCTTGAGAACCCTTTTGGTAAAGAAATTCTTCCTCATATCTAATCTAAATTTCCCTTGGTGCAACTTAAGGCCATTTCCTCTTGTTCTATTACTTGTTACTTGGGAGAACAGACTGGCCCCCATGTCTCCACAACTTCCTTTCAGATAGTTGTAGATAGCAGTAAGGTTTCCCCTGAGCCTGCTTTTCTCCAAGCTAAACAATCCCAACTCTCTCAGCTGCTACTCATAAGACAGGTGCTCCAGGCCCTTCACCAGCTTTGTTGCCCTTCTTTGGACACACTCTAGTGCCTCAGTGTCCTTCTTGTAGTGAGTGGCCCAAAACCCAGCACAGTACTTGAGATGCAGCCTCACCAGTGCTGGGTACAGGGGCAGAATCACTTCCCTGGTCCTACTGGCCACACCATTCCTGATATGGGCATGATGCCGTTGGCCTTCTTGGCCACCTGGGCACAGTGCTGGCTCATGTCCAGCTGGCTATCAATCAACACCTCCAGGTCCCTCTCTGCTGAGCAGCTCTCCAGCCACTCCTCCCCAGTCCTGTAGCGCTGCTAGGGGTTGTTTTAGACAAAGTACAGAACCTGTCAGTTGGCCTTGTAGAAATTCATACCATTGTCCTTGGCCCATCGATCTAGTCTGTCCAGATCCCTCTGCAGGGATCGGTCTGCCTCCCTACCCTGGAGCAGATCAACACTTCCACCCAGCTTGGTGTTATCTGAGGGTGCACTTGATCCCCTCATCCAGATCACACATCAGTTTCCCCTCCGTGTCTGGCTACGATCATCTTTCACAATTTCTATTTTTAAGAAAAAAAAATTTAAACTTCCTTTCATTATACAAGCAAATGTGTCCTGGGCTATGTCAAAAAATGTTCTGATCCAGTTATTTTGTTTTTTAATATATTTGCTACATTCACCTATTGATCTGTCCTATTGATCTGTCCTAATTTTGGCAGGGGATGGAGAGTGTGGGGAATGACTTTTGTTTCCATGAGATTAGCAGGGAAAAAAGCCAGCAGCAAAAAGCCAGGGATGTAGTTTCTGAATGTTTGCTTTATTTGAATTGCACAGCTGGGAGTGTCATGACATTCAGAAGACTGAGTTACTCGAGTGTTCAATGCCTCTGTCATGTTAGGGATAATCACAGTCACGGAGCAGTGCCACGTAACATGCAGCATCTCACCTCTGTGACAATGTCATGGCTCAAGCAAATCCCTTCCGTGTAACCCATCATTTGTTCTCTGTTTTAAAATGGATCTTTCCATACTAGATAGAGTCTGGGGTCGCTTCAATAGATACTTGTTACTGTGCTCTAACACATTTGCATATTTATTACAAAGGATGTAGCTGGTCATGAACTGTAAGTCCTGTTAAGACATCTTGCATTGAGTCATCCTGATGTCCTGTATGTCACAGTTAAAGTGACTGACTTTGCAGTCACCTGCCATAGCCAAAGGCACCCGATCTCCGAAAGGTGACAAGAATTATCTTCTTAAAAGAAAGGCAGAGTTGAGATTTTTGCACTGGTCACAAACTGGTTTAGAGCAAAAGTCACGAGTCCTCTCTGACAATTGTCATCCTGTGGCAGGTTTGGGGCTTTCTAACTGCTTCACACCTACTCACAGCTCTCTTGTTGTGACTCAGCAGCAGGAGAGCTTCTGCACTTCTGGAGCTGGCCTAGAGCTACGCTAGTCACTGTATTTTTGTCAGTTCCCATCTAGGCAGCCCTCTTTGTTCTGATAGATTTTGTTTACTTGATGCAAGCTCTGAGTGTGGTGAGCTGGTGAAGCTCAGCGCAGGCTTGTGCTTGTCCTGAGCTTACTGGGAACGCGAAGGTGTCGGCTGTTACGTCTGTAGCGGGTATCCTCTGTTCTCCCAGCCTCTTTGCTTGCTAACAGGCTGTCCCTGCTGAGCTCTCTCAGTTCTGCTACAGTTTGCTGGGCCAGACAACAGATAGTTTCCTCTGAAAAAATAAGAACTCTTACTTTCCAGTTCTTTTCATATTTTCCTCTGTGTTCACTTCTTATTTTCCAGTGATCCCAGGGTGTCTTATCTCTGTAGCTGATCCAGTGCTTGGATGTCTTCTGTATTGGTGTGTTGTGTCAGCAGAATTTCTTTACAAAAAGAGAAAAGATGTCTTTACATTTTACCTGGAAATCTGATTCCTCCAGCTTGGTTAATTGAATGGGGGGGATCTTAAGGGCAGAATTGACAGAGGTAAACTATTCAACCAGCTTTCAGAAATCAATCCTATAGTTTGTGATCTGTTTCCTACAAGGAAGTGTTTGGGGGAATAAAATGTAATTTTGTTACTGAGTGTTCTTGTAATGAAAATATGACCGTTTTTGCCCAAAGAAGAAAAGAAAAAGTAAAACAAAATACCGAAGTCCTTTTTGTTGCTGTTTTAGTAGCACAGAGCAAATGAATGTTTAGTGTTAAAGGAAATGCAGATAAGATTAAAGTAATCATTAACTAAACTAGTTTCACTGCAGGAACTTGATTGAATCCATTTGAGAGTATTGCTTTGTGATATCTTCCTTTTCAGAGTGTGTTTATGTTAAAATACAATTAAATATTACCTGATCACCTAAGGATATAATGAAAATAGAATTACTGTAGGGTTTTTGAGGAAAAAGAACTGGTGCTCTGCAATTTGACTATTTGGACACTTGAAATGCGATCATTAAATTAAAGGTTACTCAATAAGAGTGAGTTTATTAAGTGGTTAGCTTATTATATAATAATTACAAGGATTTTTACAAGAAATTATATTCCATAGGTATATTTAAAGCTATTTGAAAGTCTTGGTATAATTCTGTTTAAAAGTCAAGCAAGAAACTTGTGAAGAACAGAAATGTGTGGGAACAGAAGGAGTAGTCAGAGATCTCAGGAAACAATTGTCTTAGCTTTGCTGTTCACAGGACTCCTTAGTGTGTGCTTGATCCATCGATGATCAAGAGATTTCTAGGCTTAGACAGCCAAAACAAGGATGGGTTTGTTTGGACACAATTTAACAAAATAGTTTGTTCCACAGTCTATGTCATTGGCTTTATTTGTGGTGTTCCATCTCAAAACAGGAAATAAAAGAGCAAGCACTCCCTTACAAACAGAAAGGGGATTCTTTGTTCTGGCTGCTATGCACAGAAACCTCAAAATTCCATTGCTTTTCCAGGAACACAAAAGCTCATGGGCAGCCACAGAATAAATAACCAAGACTTCTAGCCTATTGATTTGTTGTAGAAATGGCTGTTAAGTATTGTCAGTCTTTTATTTCTCACAGTGGGTTTCCTATGTTTCTTCTGCTTTCTATCCAGATTAAGCTTTCCAAGTAAAATTTTCCAAAGTACTCCTCTTTGTCAGTGACCCTGTGAATTTAAACACATATTTTTAAATCTTACAGTTCCTTCTCTAAAGTGACTAAAGTATTTTGTCTGTATGTTGGGACTTGGGTAGTTTCTGTCTTGAATTCAAAGTCAGCGTCCTCCTTTTCCCCCTTGCATTTTTCTGGCTTTGTGAAAGACATTCGGCAACATAGGAAGCCTGCAAAATTGGTTAGAGCTCTCTGAAGATCTGATTCACTTCATCCCAGTAGTGGATTGACTATTATTAGTCCGAGCCCTGTTGTACTGATCTTTCTGTTCCTTGATCTTTTTAGAGAACTGCTTCAAGTGATGTTCAGTCTATCTGGATTCTCAGGCACCCATCGTGCGTGTATATTGTTGCTCCTGGGAAGGCCGCCTCTTAACCATTGCAGTGACAAATGCAGTAGAAAGTTGCTGGAAAACTCTGACAGAAAGGGAAATATCGTGCAGGTGGTTTTCATTTTATACATAGCAACTTTTCAGGCAGTAAACAACTTTTCACAACTCAGCGGTAGAGTGTGGAACACCAGAAGGCCGCTGAACTTGGCTGCCCTGAGAGTTAGGATAGAGAATGAACACTGAGTATCTAAGATCTATAGCAAGAAATGGGGAAGTTTGTGAGTTTGGGTGAGATATTTTGCTAAAGATCCAAATCATACTCCAAGAAGTAACAAATAAATTAATTCAGACTATTTTCAGTTAGGAGGGATCCCTCTGTTTTGGTTGGACTGCTTTCCTCCAGCCTTGTTTCATCTTGTGCTGTCAGTTTTCACAAAATCAGCCAAATGCATTCCTGGGAAGCCATCCACTGCAATGGCCTTCCAAATTTTAATGTTTTAATATGCATTCATATGTGTGCATATATATGTATGTATATAAATGCTTTTTGCTTGGAGCTCTAATCAAGAGAAGCAGACATCACGAAGTGTTAATCTCAAATTGAGTCCAAATCTTGTCTAAAGCAGTACAGTGGAAAATCAAGTACTCTTTTGTTAATCTGCTCGAAAATATGATATTATTTTGACATATTTGGATCATAAATAAAGCCTAGCTCTTCCTTTATATGCTTGTGCAGCTAAGAGAATTATAGTGAGGATATTATATGTGCAACAGAGGGCAAATGCAGGCATCATACAGCAAGCAACCCTAGTTTAGGGATAATCTGTAACCGTAATGTCTGCTAGGATACTCTTATATTCATGCTTATTCATTTACTGATCTCGAGTGTCCTCTGGGCTTTTAGAGCACGCACGGACGGCCACAAGCAGTGCCACCCTTTAGCAGTAGGAGTTTTTTCTGTGTATCTCGTTAATTCCTTGTAAAGCATCGTGTTAAGTGTCCACCCTTCTAGTCTAGGAAGACTGAAGTACTTCTCTACCGCAGTGTTAAATAATCAGATATAACGATTTAACTTGGCAGACACACAGAATTTAAGTCTTGAGATTTCTGTCTTGAAGCAATGGAAATAGGCAGACCAGCACTTCCTGCAAAAAAAATTCTGTGAGCTTGGCTTCTTCTTGCAGTAAAAACACTTGGAGGCCCAGTTTTCAGTTTAAGAAATAAATACATAAATATATGTGTGCTGATTGCAGTACAGAGTAGCTTGTAAATGTGAATCTGACAGTTTCCAAGCAGGTGAAATTTAATTGTAAAAGCAATACTTTGGAGTACCTTATTATAAAGGGGTGGGGGGGTATTGGAGGGACTTTAAACCCAAAAATGTGACTAATATTGATTTTAAAAACGTGGGTTAGTTTACTGTATGTGCTAAGGGACTCAAGAGGGGAGTCATGAGTAATTTTATCCCAGAAATGCATAAGGAGCATGTTTACTTTCCCTGCTGATCTGTGTAGTGAGACATACTTCTAGTGCAGTCTGCCATGTCTATTAGCTCTATAGCTGCTGTGGGGGCTAAAATCTTCCTTCCTCTTCCAGCCCCTGGACTTTCTGACTCTGTCATGTCCATCCCAGATTGAGGAACTGGACAAAACCACCTTTCTTCTTTCCTGTGGGCAGTGATGCAGTTCTTCCTGGAAGTGTGAGCCATCGGAAGCCTAAGGAACAGCCTGTTCTCCTCCGCTGTAGTGTTATATAAAGAACGGGCTCGTGAGACCTCTGCCATCTCTGCAGTGAGAGGACCAGCTGACTGACACGCAGCCAAAGCAGTAACTCGGAGGAACCCTGCCGTTTTGGAGGGGATGGTAAATGCCATCTTTATCCTGATGCTGTCAGACAAGATCTCTGTTTTTGTTAGGGCCTCATCAAATGATAGCCACATGCTAATTTATTTGGCAGTTAACAAAGTAGATTCTTTCACTTTTTTTTTTTTTTCTTTTCCTGGACATGAGGAGATTAAAAACAGAAGAATGAAGAGGGAAAACCAGCCAGATCTCAGTAGCTGTCCATTGTCAATCCTTGCTGCTTTTCCCCATCATCTGTATGGCAAGGGTAGAAAGCAAAATACAGGAAGGTACTCAAATGTGCACTAGTTTGAATTTTTCTTTTTAATTTTTTTTTTTATTGTTGGGGGTTTTTTGAGGAAGAAGTTGCTGGTTGTCAAAGGCATAAATGGGTCATGTAGCTGCTGCATCTTAAAAATAAAATCGTTGGCAGGCTTCCCTGCCTGCAACGTAGTGTGCTGAATTTCAATGAAAACCACCCAAATGTACAGAGCTCATGGGCAGCTCAGAATGCTGCACTATAAAATGCTGCAGCATACATTTCTAAGCAACTTCCGTGCCATTTGAGTTGCTTGTTCAGAAATCTTTTCTCAATCAAAATACTTTCTTTTTTTTTTTTTTTTTAGATAAATATCTAGATTCTGAACTGTAGCAGCATTAATAAAACTCTCTATTTCCTCTTCCATACCTATGCAGGGGATGACAGTTACTTTGAAACTATAAAATACATTTTTCTGAAAACAGTCAATTTAAAAGGAATAAAAAAAAAAAAATCCAAAACCTATGGTTTTGAAGGAGTGGAAAAAAATGGTTTATTGTCACAATTTGTTTTGACAGCCAGATATGAAGACTTTGTCTTGCTCAGATTGAGCATTCTCCCTTTGATGTCTTCCCCCCTGCCCAGTGCTTTGCATGTGCCAGAACCATCACAGATGTGAGACAGCAATAAAGGATTACTGGGTTATTGCTGGTTAACCAGCCTCCTGGCTGGTTAGTAACTGCCATGTTGATGTTGTCATTGCTCCTCATGGTAGTTAGCCATTAGTTTGTAAAGATATTGCAAAGTATGAAGATTTAGACTATTTAGACTATTATCCTCAGCTGGGCTGGGATGGAATCTCTAGAACCTCTCTTGGATTCTCCACTGATATCTTCCATCAGCATGAAGACTGAACAAAGCAAGCACCAAGTCTTTTTATTTCTGTATTCTTCCCACCAGCCTCAGATTTTTTTGGCTTCATCCACAAACTGATCTTCTCTAAATGACTCTGTTAGTAGTAAATGGTGGAACATGGAGGAATAGAACAATGTGCCCCTATGTCTGGCAGTGGGGTCTCAGTCTCTGTATCTCGTTTAACACTGAAAGAGCAGGAAGAGGTTTGATTCTTGTGTGATCAGTAAGTAACCTTCCTAGTGGAGGTTTTGCATCCTTCTCACGGGGAGAAATATCAATCCAGAAGGGCTAGAACCGTTTTAGTACATTCCTCTAAAGCCCTGCCACTTATGTCTGGCAGGCACACAGCAGGTTCTCACTTCTCCTGCTGCTTAGATAGTGCAGCAGCATCACAGGAGGTGAAGATGAGTGTCTATTTTCTTCTTTGACAACACATCACGCATGAGTGATATTAATGTATTTTCAGTTCTGTGTCTCAGCTTAAACCCAGACAATGGCAGACCTAGAGGACAAGCTTTAGAGGAACTGGTGGCTATGTTTTTGGTAAGATTGTGTATGAGGTTGCCTATGAATGGAAATTTTGGTAGTGGTCAGCAATGGGGGAGATCTCTGACTGGTCTATCAAAACTGTCAGCAGAAGGGAAGGGCTCTTCTCTGCTTAAATCACATGGTTTTACCTTCACTGGCTGTATAGAGTATCTGGCTGCCTTTGCTATTTTAACTAGTTACTGCAGACAAATTATGTGTCGTATACTTTTATATCAGTTAGCATTTGCTTGTGAGGTATTTGCCTGGGGTATGAAATAGGTGACATTACTGGACTGTGGGGTCATATTCTCTAAATATTGGCATTATCACGTGTAATACCTAAAGAGGATGTTGACTGCATTTCAATCTAAATTAACCTAATTTGTGTTTGTTTTGAAAACATTAGCTGTCCTGTCTTTCCTTCTTCCTGGTGGTTAACTTTCTCATATTTATTCTTGTTGGCTGATGAACGTCTCTGTGCTAGTTGTTTAATTGGCAGTTGGGTTCATTTAAATTGATGGAAGACCTAACTCTGAAGGGAAGCATGTTATCAAAATGCATAGAATAATCTTATTAAGTGAAAGCATTTTTGTTTAAATGGAAAAAGATTAGATTGTATCTTCAGTATCTCTTCAAGAGTGGCTATAGCTGATTGCTCTTCCTTTCTTGGAGGCTCATATGGTATTTCCTGAGTCATGTAACTGTGAACAGAGAGGTAAAGAAAAATGTTTTCACCTAGTTATAAGTGTTGAACTCTGTCTTGCTTCCCATACTGAAATCACTGTGTTGTTTTCAAATATCATCGGAATAAGCAATATGATACAGTGCATGTTGGGAAGTAGATGAAATATCTTTTTTGTTTGTGGGTTTTTTGGTTAGTTTGGTTTTTTTTTTATCCTCCTTCTAACTGAATCTAGTCTGTTTTATTCCTGGCTGTGCCTGCAGCTGAAGTCATGTGGTAGTACATCTGCTTTAGACCAACAGGACCATTTTACATAATTCATTATGTGCAACCACAACGTCAGATGCTAATCCAGGCTAATCCAGCACTTCCCTGAAGAGCTGCATTAACAAATCTTGCTTCAGCATTTTCAGCTCAGCCCTTAATGGCCAGCAGTCCACTGGACAGCTTCTTGTACAGAGGAGGTCAAGCCAGGGTGTGCCGAGCCACCAGTCTCCATTCATCCCCTAGGGCCACACTCTCCAGGGCAAGGCAGCAGCAAAAAGCCCTGGGATGCACGGCTGGACTTCCTCCTCAGCACTTCTATCTGCAGGGGCTTCACAACACCACAACCAGATGTGGTACCTGGGAGAACCAGTACTGAAAGCAAATTGTTGATGTGCAAAGACAGTAACTTCTGCATCAGTGCCTTCTAAAACAAATCCTGGCAAGTGCATCTCTGGGGGACTGCTGGTTGTGCTGCATGGTGTGTGTCCTTGCATCCCTTCCTGGCCAAATCCAAAGCCTGTGCAGAGATGCTGTTTGTTTCCATGAGCTGAGTGAGGGGTCACAGTCACTTCTACAAATTGGAAGGGTAGAGGAAGTATCATTGAGGGTGGGGTTTTTGTTTGTTTGTTTGTTTGCTTTTTAAAATACCTGTGCTGTCAGGAGGTGCTTCCTGGCATTTTTTGAGAAGGGAGCTCTCCTAAATGGCACTGAACACCTGAACATATGCTTCTCAAGTGAAGCCAGCAAGAGCTAAAAGCTCAGGCTGTACCTCCACAGAAACTGTGGAATTTCAGGATGCTGCTTCAGTCTGGTACAGGTTTTAACACTAATTTGTTGAAAATGACAGACTGGAAGGTGTTTTCTTTTTTGATTTCCCTGAAGTCCTTATTTCTGACTGCATTTTTCTTCCGATGTATTTCTGTGGTTCAGCTTTCCTGGTACAGACTCTGTATATCTTGGCCTTGCTTGAAAAGAAAAATGGAGCTTTATTACTTTACATTTTTCTTTTTTTTTTTTTTTTTTTGAAAATATAGATGTTTAGGTCTGATTTTTGTTCTGAGATTTCTCTGGTGGAGATGATGGCACAATCTGACGTTTCCAGAGTCCAGAGAGCACAGTCTGGCATAAAGCCATGCCATGGTTATGGATGCGCAGAAGCAATTGCTACCCTGCGCTATCTGCTGTCAGGAGCAACTCTAGGTCAGTTTGGTGCATTTTCATATAGCAACTGGCCCAGAGTCACAGCTCAGGTGTCCCCTGTCTGGGCACCTAAGTCCCTTGGAGCAAAACTAGATAAGGATATCCTTAAGTGTTTCCCCAGTGCTACCCTTACATCCATATAGTTGGGGTAGGTTGTAGCATGTGGAGGCCAAAATCAGAAACCCATTGACAGCCAGAGAGTATGTGTGCTGTTTAACACTTAATACCACTTGTACAGCCCTGCTGGTTTTAGTGGGGCTGCTCGAGACTGGGAGAAACATCCTTCCCTCTTCTGAAGCATTTGTTCAAAAAACAGCAACAACAAATCACAAAGCCATGGAAGCATGACTTCATCTTTTTGTGTTTCTCCATGCTGTGCTGGGCAGAAGAGCAGCTAAGGCATTTGCAGATGCAAAAAATACACTTGAGGGACTTCTCCCTGCGGGAAACCATTGCTTCACAGAGGAATGATTGAAACAGCTGTAGTTTGTCTTGACAGTGTATTTTCTTTACTCTGAGCTGCAAAATCACCTTTTTGCCAAAGTTACTCTCAGCCATGAAAATCAGATGCCGCAGTGTATGCCTCTGCAGGTGTTGGGTGTTTCGTTGAAGAGACAGAGACGATTACAAACTGGAGGGACACTTTGAAAATAAATATTCTTTTCCTGCCAAAAAAAAAAAAAGCCCAAAGATTTTAATTTAAAAGGAAAAAAAAAATTTGTTCCTTTAGAAACAAAGATAAAATTTACAGGACAGACAAACCAAACAAACACTGCAACAGGTTTTGACCCAGAAACACTGCTGTTCTGGTCCATGGAATTTGTTGTTCGGGTCTTTTTGTGTACTTCCCAGTTTTGGGAGGTTGTTGGGTTTCGATCTTGGATTTTGTAGGGTTTTCTTTGGTTTTATTCATACTCACACCATCACTATTCTGCCTGCCCCTAGGATAATCTTCCTCGTCCCATACTACTTACTGTTACTTATGACTGCATCAACACTGTGTTATATCCTCTGTCAGCACTGAAATTCATCTCGGACAAAAGAACCAGTGGTGGTACTTTTTGGTTTTTAAATCACTAGACTTCGTTTTAGGCTTGCCTAAACAAAGCATTGAGTTTTGGTTTTGTTTGTTTGGGCTTTTCTTAATAGAACAGTGAAAATTCTTCGTGGGGAAACATTTCTTACAAGGAAAAAAATTTGCTCAGAAGACTTCATTTCTTTTAAATAAAAATCAATTTCATGTGGCTGGTCATTCAAGTAAGTAGAAAGAGGCATTCTAGAAAGTACTACCCATGAGAGGAAAAGATGTTTGCAAGGATATTCTATAAGAGATAGGCCAAAACTAAGGACTATACCAGACCCGAGAGGCTTTGGGTTTTTGTGTTGTCTCTTAAGTGTTCAGTTCAGACTGAAATTCTGCCTGGCACTCCTCAGTGAAAGGATGGACAAGGCTTGTTTAAAGACCTAACTCTTCCTCACCTTGCTTTCTGGTTTGTTTTAATTTGGCTTGTTTGGGTTTTTTTTTCCTTGCCTCCTTTATTAACATTTTTTAATGTTTGTGTGACTCATTAGCAGCAAGTCAGTGCCCTTGTGTATCATGCAACCACTTGCTTGTTTGTTTCTGTCATAGTTCATTCTTGTAACTTCCATGGTAATGTTGATTTTGGGTTCTTTGTGGACCACTAACTTCATAAAAAGCTGTATCACAATGTTGTATGATACATGAAGTGAATTCTTAATTGTAGAGTTTTCACAGGACAGTGACAGTTCAGAGTATTTTTGAGGAGATGCATATGTTACAGGGCTGGTATGGACCTGCACTGTCTTTGTGCGCTTTCAGATTAATATTACAGAATCACAGAATTGATACGGTTGGAAAGGACCTTTAAGATCAAGTCCAACCATTATCTAACTCTACCAGGGCCACTACTGCACCATATCCTTAGCATCATATCTAGACAGCTTTTAAATGCACCCAGGGATGGCAATTCAACCACCTCCCTTGGCAGCCTGTTCCAGGCTTTGATAACCTTTTTGGTATAGAGGTTTTTCCTGATGTCCAACCTAAACCTCCCCTGGCACAATTTGATGCCGTTTCCTCTTGTCCTGTCAGTTTTGACTTGTGAGAAGAAGAAACCAACACCCACCTTTCTACAACCTCCTTTCAGGTAGTTGTAGAGAGCAGTAAGGCCTCCCCTCGGCCTCCCTTTCTTCAGACTAACTGTTATCTGTGTCGCTTCATTGAAGTCATGTGTCCTAGTTAGTTTCCCTTTAAGTAAAACAGCATTGAGGAATCCAATTTCAGACTTAATACTGAAACTAGTTAAGTTTGCTGTCCTGGCTCAGGGTTGAATACCTCTCTAGCAGTCACTGTCAGAAGATTCTGTAAAGAAAGGAGAACAAATGTTCTCCTTAGCGCTCTGTCACAATTTCATAAAACCCATCAAAATCTCTAGTCCTGTTGCTCTCATCTGACACTTCATCTACATTCACAAGATTTTTCTGTTTTCCAAAGGATTTGCAGAAATAATTTTGAAATTGTGTTTCCTACCCATTGTGGTATTCAGAGCTTCAGGAGTTTGTCTTATGCTTCATTCGATAGGTCTTGCCTTTCCAGGCAGTACTGTACAGGGACTGGCAGGAGGTAAAGTGTATCTTTAAAATTTCTGTAGTGGTTGCAACCCCACTCATCATTTCTCAGGTTTCCTTTAGTATTTTTTTGGACTGGAACTCTAAATGACCAATAACATGCTTAGTTGTTTTGGACAGTTAAGTAAGGGGTGAAAATCACAGCTGGTAAATAGCAATGATATTATTTGTGTATGTTATTCCTTTAATAATAAGTTCAATTCTCAAAAGTTATTCTCACTTTTCAAACTCTGCAGAAACATGCTGTATGTGTTGGGCCATAAATAGCAGGTAGATTTTGATTCTTGTAGCATGATTTGCATTGTGGCAAAGTCTCTAGATAGCCGTGAAAAAAAGAACTGTTCTCTCTGACTTCTTCACTGTCAACGCATTTGCCACCCCGACTCAGCTAAGCAGAACCTTTATTGGTAGAGATGACTGAAAGAAGATAGCCTGTGCCAGTTCAGTGTCTCCTTCCAATGTATGGATGTTGGCTTTTGAGCAAACAGCCTACATACAGTTCCTTTTCTCTGGCTATACCTTTGCCTGTCTTGTCTGTTTATGTTGAGACAGCAATGGGCTGTACGTGCCTGTACCAATGGGATTCTGACCTCAGTAGGAGTCTTGAGGTGCTGCTGTGGCACAAGTGCTGTTGGTGCAGAGGGTTTGATGAGCAGGGAGAACATCTGGCTGGCACCTAATGTGTAACAAGTCAGACCCTTTTCTGCAATACACTGCTACTGACTTAAATTAAACCAAGGTTTTTCAGTTATCCCGATTGGCTTTGAACGGAAATATTTTAAAGGGCATTATAAGGAAATATTTTTCATAAATTACCAAGATACTTTGGTAGAGCTTTCTCCCTCTCCCAGATTGTTTTTCTTGGTTTAACTTTTGCTATCAAGCATTTATGGTCTAGGGGTGACCTTGTAGAATAGGGTTAATGGTCGGACACGATGATCCCAAGAGTCTTTTCCAACCTAAATGATTCTGTGATAATAAGAATTATTCTAGAGTGGGAAAACCTCCCTCTCATAGAAATGAGACATCCCAGCAAAAATTGTCATGCTTTTCTCTTGGAGCTTGTTAGATGGTCTAAAGAAATGTGTCCCAGAGTCCTGCTGTTGGATCCACAGAGGAGCCATGGAGGAGGAGTTGTGGCCATTCATTTAGGAGAAGTTAAAAATTCCAGAGCTCAAGAATATTGCTTAGTGGTGGACTTTGGTAGAGTAGGATTAGTGGTTGGACTCAATGATCTTAAAGGTCTTTTCCAACCTAAATGATTCTATGATTTCATAATATAGTAATATGCAGTCTATAGGTTTCCAACTTAGTATCAACTGAGCCCCTGATCTTACTCAAGTCTTTGCTCACTCAAGTAACTCTCCACGTTTACAGTGTTCTCTCCTATCAAGTCCTTACTACCTGTTCACTTTCTGTGTTTTCAATGAGGTCACTGCAGAGCAGGATGCTATTGCAGAGCTGTGGCTTGTGTTCCCGCCGTGCTCCCGCCTCCATCGCCGCAGCTCTGCCTCACAGCGTGTGTTTCACAGTCTCCTTTTTCAGCTTTGGTTTCTTGTCCTCTGCACCCTCCTCTGGCCTCAGCCCTTTCCCCTTCTCCAGCTGTCTGGCTTACCAGTGCTTCTGTTGCACATTTAGGCATTTAAAACCTAATTATACTTTAGTTGGAGGGCAGATAGGCTTTCTCTCTTTTTTACCTCAAGGCCCAGCAAGAGACGGTGAATATGACTTGACTTCTGAGGGTAAGGCTGGAAGGATTGCCCAAAAGAAGCAGCAGTTCATTAAATTTTATGTTTCTGGTTAGTTTCCCCTCATATTCTAATTTAATCCAAGAAACAGGAATGTGCAGTGAACACTGAAACCTTGTTTGAAGATCAAGTCTGAAGGCTGAATGTCAGAATTATAGCTGCTGTTTCCTCAAAATTAATTTTTCAGCGTGTGTTTTCATGGAGTTTATAAACTGACTCTAGGGCCAGCTAAGCTTTCAGGGGTCCTGCAGAACATCAGCAGGAGTTAATGAAATACTGTCATCAGCTGGGTTTATTATTGTTGATAAAGTAAAGTCTTGGAGTACTGTCCAGAAAAGTCAAAATAGATAAGGTTTCTTAAAGAGACTTTGCTCGTGTTTGCGTACTGTTGATTTTGATACCCAAAAATACCCTTAGTGCAGTGGGATTTATGCATAGTCATGCTTCGGAGGTCTAATCCCCTTCCAAATATGGAGAAGAATGATTCTTTTTACCTTTTAATGAACTTTTGATCATAATTTAGATAGAAAACATAATGTGCTGTAAGTGGAATTTGCAGCATGGTGGGGTGAGGGAATTCTACTTTCTCAGGTTTCTCACTAGGGCTGTGGAGCAGAGGCATAAAATTTAGCAAGCTGGAGGGCCTCTCAGTTACTGCCTTCCAGTGCTTGCCTGTCTGTCCTTGCTGAACAAACGTCTTTGTTTTCTTCAACCTACAGAGACTTTTTAGATCCTTCTGGGTAGACTATCCAAAAACGTTCCCCTGCCAGCATGCATGCTGCCTTCTGGGACTGTCAGACCCGAGGAAGGCTTTCTTGCATGTGTACCTCTGTGTGACACTCATGTGGTGCTCAGCTGTGGAGTGGAAAGAAGGAGGCTGTTTGTTTCTTTGGGGTTTCTCCTGCTGGAGTCATGGAGGCAAAAACCTGGCTGAAAGCCCAAGAGTAAAAAATGTGCGGGTGGAGGGATGTGAAGCAAGTGAAATGAGGGACAGGCTAATTCAGCACAAGAAAAACGGGAAGGGGACGAGCAATTGGGTAGGTGCTGGGGGATGCAGGAGGGAGCGAAGTGAGCTGAGAGAAGCCAGGGAGGAGGGGACAGAAGTGCAGAGTTCACTGGAGCAGGAACAATGTGGAGGGACCTGTGGTTCGGTAGGTGGGGATAAAAGAGGGTTCAATGCGGTGACAGTGAAAGAATTTCCCCCAGCACTGCTTTTAACCAAGGCAGTAACTGAGCCCTTATACCCTAGTTGCTACTTTTCTCTTCCATCAAGAAGCTTTTTTTTTTTTTTTTGCCCACCCCTCCATCTGCAACCACTGCTTGGCCAAATTGCATTGCTTGACCAAATTGCTTGACCATTTTTGCATGGGCAGCAGTGATTTCAGAATAGATCCTGAAGATGTGTGAATCAGCACGGTCTCACATGATGATTTGTCTTGATTTCCCTCACCACAGTTTGTGTGGGGTTTTTTGAATTTTTTTTTAAATTGTTTTTTTAATTGCAAAAGAATATTTGAAAGTAAATGCCTTAAAACTGCTTGGTATTTTACAACACAAATATAATCTCTGAATACTGTTTCAGTGAGGATTCAGCTCTATTTGGCAGGTGCTTTACAAGATAAATCAACTGGAATGTGCCCCCCTCACCCCCACTGAACCAGCCCAATGCCCTAACTTCTCAGCAGGGTTTATCTCCTATGTCTGCATCTCTTGTAGCTATTTGCAGGTTTAAAAATACTCTATTTATGTTTTACTAACTTCCAAACAAACTGTCCTCATGTCCCTCTAGAAAGGCAACAAAATGGCTCAGGAGACAGCAGTTACATCCAGCACACCTACGCCCACAGGCACACACAGCAGCACTGCATATACTTAAGCTGTCTCTAACACACATAATTTTCCTTAGTAATAAGTACTCGTCTCTTCCCTTTTCAGTGCCTTTAAAATAAAAGAATTATATGTGCTTATGATCAAACGGGAGAAGAAAAGAGGAGGAAAAAAAGTGCAGGAGTTGATTTGTCTGCCACTAGATCCCTCAAGTCTCGAGTGATCTCTCCAGATTCAAGTCCAAATCCAACCTCCAATCCTCCAGAGGTTATCAGTTACCCGTGTATTTTGGAGAATAATCGTCGTCTATATTTCTAGATTTAAGGTGTACTTGTAATAAGTGTGCCACGTGGCATAGGCAGCTCTCTAAGGGGGTGCTTTACAGTTTGTCATACAAACTCTGTCATATTTAGTTTTCTTCAGAATTGAAGGATGCATTGTATTTAACTCATGTAAGTTAAGAACACTTACATTTCTTAAAAGTGAAGACTAATCACCACTGGTTTTTAGTTATCAGTTTCTGTTATATACAGTAATATCACCAAAACTTCAAGGAATATGAATTATTTTTCACCCTGTACCTTTACATCAAGTCCACCTGCTTTTCGTAAGATGTGCTCTATCAAACCACAAGGTGCTGTGTGTGATCTGTAGTTTCTTTCCTTGCATTTGTGCCAATCCGGAAAGCTGTAATGGTCTCTTTTGAATATAGAAGCTGTGCATTTATGCTAAGGTTGGGAATCGTTAACATTCTAAAAGTTTCAAGGTTTCTTTGAAACAAGCCACCTTAATTTTCACTTAGCTGTTACAGTTTTCTCTCTTTATTTTTCACTAATGAAATCATGCCAGGTATTTAATGACTGTGGGAGTTTCAGGTTTGGTTTTTTTGTTTTGTTTTTTTTTGGTTGTGTGTTTTTTTGTTTTTTTTTCTTTTGGTTGTGGGAGTTTGGTTTGGTTTGTTGTTGTTTTGTTTTGCATGAGTTATTACACTACTTAATGAATACTGTTCTGTTGAGGAATAAAACTGAAATATCCTTCCTTGGGGTTATTTCAGTATTTCCATTTCCAGCCTAACCTAGGAAAGGAGGAGAATGCATGATATGAAAGAAGTCATTAATTGCAGATTTGTGGAGCTCAGCAGAACTTTGTCTTTTACATGAACATCAGTTTTTAAGCAAAAATTTAAGTGATCCAGCTGGGTAGTTCATTCAGCTATGGCACTTGAGAATGTGAAAAGACATTTTCCCTAAGACCACCTCAAACCACCAGCAATGTGAGGATCTTGCCGTGTTACAAACTCTTGGAGGGATTGCTTTGAAAGTCTAGAAACAAGTTATATTTCGTAAAGCTTTTGTGTCTTTGAGTACACTTTTTTCTCTCAGACCTGGATTTCCAAATGGCCCTGGTATAGAAACAAAAGAAATCACTGATTGGAAACTATAAGAGTGTCAGTTTTTTACCAGGAAAAGAAGGCTTTGCCCTCAGAAAAACCTAGGTGCTTTTTTGGTTCCATGATCAACGTGACCATTTTAATCTCACAGGAGTTGGAATTCCAGCTGTGTGCTGTGCCCCTTTCCTTCTAGTGAGACTTGCCCCTCAAGTGGGTAACTGTGCACTCTGTGTGTTCAGCCTCGGGGAAAGTCTGCAGAGTACCGTGGCAAGGAGGGGACAACCCGAAGGGGAAAGGAGAAAAGCTGAGAAATGCCACATTTTAGGCAATGTTCTGTTTAAAAAGTAATTTTTTTCCCTGTGAAGTCAGCTGCTACATCAGGGATTTGGTGTGTGCAAAACTTAACAGTGAAAGTTGATTGTTCTAATAAACTGCATGAGATCAAGTCTTTCCTTGAATTATTTCAAAAATAATTAATCCTCCAAAAGTCAATTTCCAAAAGTATCAGAGAAATGCAATGTATTGAGCTTATTGACTTCAGTCATTTTCAGCCAGCTCCTAAGAGACCCAGCATACAGTGAAGGACACAAACACAAAATAGCATTTTAATATTTCTAGCCTTTCAACTTGCCATTTGGCAAAAAGTTCCAATAGTTTGGTGTTTGATCTTTGTTCAACACAAAAACAGATGTCGAAACACAGTTATTTCCTTCACAGCAACAGCTTAGATTTTTTTATCTGCTTTAATGGCTTTTGGAAGTATGTTCATCTTCATATAGGGTGCATTCTTCTCAAATAGGTGAGAATAATGTTTTCAGATATATAAAGATTATATATAAACATTAGTATCTTCGTTACTTTCTTATGTTTTTTTTGCCCTCCTCAAATATCCTTGTATTTGAATGTTCCCATATTGATTCATTTTCCAGCACAATTATTGTTCTCCTTCAGTAGGCTTTGACATTGCAGAATAACGTTGTCACAAGTGCTAGCATACCTCAATGAACAGGATTGGAAGTGGTCAGCAGATTAATGTTTCCTTGAAGTTTAGTCTTTGGTTTGAAGTAGTCGGGGGAAATATTTGCATAAATGAATTTTTAATAGATTCTAAAAATAAAAAGCTGCTGAAGAAAATATAGCTCGTCTACATTGTCATGTGATTTTAATTAAGCAAGTATTTATGTTCTTTGTGTACTTTGACTTAGGGCCATGTGAGACACATGAGTGAGCTGTCACTCATGCAGAGTTAATTATAATTTGTCCATATAGGGGAAAAAAACCCTGGGAAAATATAACGCTTTTCATTGGCAGCCAACGGTAGTTGTTGTTAGTCATTTGAGAAAATTATTCTTAGCAAACTGAACTAGAGAGTTTGATTAATGTGTTCGCTGAAAAGAGGTGTATTAGCGTGTGGCCAGATCAACTACAGGAATATATTTTACTGACTAAGGAACTGTAGCCTCCTGTACCATAACATTGGTTTAACTTTTTTTTTTCCTTTCCCTTCAACAAGAGAATATATTTTGATTCAGTGCTTGGCAATCCAAGCCAGGTTATTTCAAATAATATTCACTTGGAATGTGCTGAGCATAACATGCTATGTTTACAGTAGCTACTTTTACACTGGATTGCAAACCAAAATCTTTAGTTTCCCGTGTGTAATACAGAACCAGCTTGTAAAGAGCCTTTAGACTTGGACTTCTCCCTTTCCCAGGTAAGTGGCAAATAACTGATCGACACCGACACGTAGGGGAACAAAGGGAGAAAGCAAGCGTGGATTCAGAGATCTATAATTTTTAATAATTTTTAAACTAGCTACAAAATGTCAATCACTTCACAAACTGACAGGAGACATAAGGAATTTCATATTACATGCTGTAAATGATATTTATCTCACAGTTTATCTAGAGTTCATTCATTTAGGTTTGTTTTTTTTATTATTTTTTTTAAATTAAGTCAGCTACTAAACATCTCAGCGATTTGGTGTGCATAGCTCTAGGTAAGCAACAGAGAACTGTACCAATAACAAACCACATGGGGATAGCGACTAGTTAAGAGCCTTATAAAAATTACATTTCTTTGCACCATTTCATATGGTAGTCGTTTCCTCCAAAAGATAGTCTTCAAAAACAGCAGACAAACCCAATATATTACACTTGTTTCTTTTTGTCTTTGACATTATTTTCAGCCAAGCTTTTATTTTGCTGGCAGTGGCTAAATGGTGAGTGCCAAATCCCTCTTTTTTTATTTCATAATTAAAAAAAAAATCATGATTAATAACTATATATATATCAACAAGAAAAAAGTGGCACAACTGCAAACTTGCTGGTATAACATAGTCCCAAAAGAGTCCGAATACTGAGCATGCTTTTGTTGTCATTGTTGGTGTGCTACTGCCATGGGAAAATTCTTGTTTAAGTAGGAGTCTAAAAGTCTATTTATTCCTCATGCATAAATGCATAAATCACATCACTTTTTAGTGCAATGCTTGTTATAGTAATATAATTCCACATTGTCTAATCATGAAATCATAACAGATAATGGCAATGAAGAACTGAAGACAGCAGGTGTGTGCTTAAACATCATGATACCCAAAGACAGGAGCATGGCAGTAGCTCTGTGGAATGTCACAGTTTTACAAGAACAATACTGTATATTTAAAGGTTAACAGCACGTTTAGCATTCCAACAGTGTTGTCATTCAGCAAACATCATTAAAAAAACAAAACAAAAAAAACCCCAAACAAATGAGGAGGGAGGGGGGGAAGGAATCTAAAACAGAAACAAGGAAAGGAAAAATAAATAAAAAACCCCCAAAATAGTGAGCTATAGCCATCAAATCAGCACTATGTACAACCTTTGGAAAGAAAGATATCTAGAAAAAAATAATTACAAGTATCATTTTTGGAAAGCTGACAAACTACACAGGACAACATTTACAATGGGGCTGATATGTGCATGTGTGCAAACCTAGTAGGTAAATACCATGATAAAAGCATGAAAGTGCTGCCCTCGTGGACAGCAGTAAAAGGAAATGCACTTCGCTGCATTTAACCACTGCCCAGCATCTTTGTTGCACGCTGGTTGGCTTCATCAATCCTGGTTTTGTTGGAATCAGCCTAGGGAAACACAAAGGAAAGAAATAAATGAATACAGGGCAGAAAGAGAAACACCTACAATACTTAGTGGACACTTCTCTAGTTTGGGCTAGGTCAGGAAAAAAACCACAAAGCTTGGTTTTGTAGTGGTACTAGGGACCCAGAAGGAAATTACGGGTTTGCTGGCTTTGTGATGCTTCAGGTAGCTTTTGAGTAGAGCTTTTAAGTTTGTATTCAGCTTCACTGAACTCTTGTAAATACTGTGCCAGATCTGTAGCTGGTGCTATTGATAGTGCTAGTGGTGTTGCTGGTAATAGATGACAGGATAAGAACTGATGAAGTGCACGTGGATTTCACTGGCGAAAAGCTTCAGTGCTCTCTAAAATTCAGCGGACATGGACTCTGTTCCAGTTTACCAGGCATGCATTCAAAACTAACATTTTGATCAGCGTACAAAATCATTGGAGCAGGGAAGCTAGATCATCTGGTGTAGAGAATGCTTTCTTTGAAAATGCATCAGTCTGTATCTCTTTGCTCTACATGGAAAAGGAAGGGAAGAGATAGGAGTGATGCCATTATTCCTTTCTCTCACCAAAGTTCACCAGCGTAGTTGCGAGAGAGCAACCTCTCATGTTGGGCAGCAGCATAAACCAGAATTAAGGAAAAGCGTGGATCCTGCCGTTATTTGGAGCAAACAAACTGGAATTTAGTCCCGTGTAGGCTGAACCTTTACTTTCACTGTCTTCCATGGGGTGACATTTGCCATGGTTATAAAATACTGTTAATAGAATGGCACCACTTGGGAGGTTTAGGAGTTTTCTTTGAGTGGGAAGACACTTTGACTACCCATGGCTTTTTGTAGCTCTGCAGCAGTTAGTTTGGGAGACTAACTTTTTCCTAACTTTTGTTTTAGCTGAAAAAAATTGGCAAAGCTCCATTCAAGCCCATGTTGCTATGCCAACTTATCCTAGCAGAGGGACTAGATGGAAAATGTTTTCAATTGTTTAAATTAGACCTGTGGGAAAGGTGAGAATTTTGTTACTGTTTTAAAAGCATCAACACAAATAGCAGATTCTTCTGTGGTTTTATGGCTGTCTTTTTTTAGCTTTCATAATCATTCCCACATCTCTGGGGTGTATCCAAATTGTACAGATTTATTTTAAATCTCCAATTTGCAGGGACAGAATGGTGAAGCAACTTCCCCACATACACTTTAAAATCATTTTTAAAATGGTTATAGTGATGTGCAATAAATGATTCTTAAATATCTTGGGCTTTACTCCATAATTGTTTTGGCAAATGCTACGTAGATGTGTATTTTTAGTACAGTAGCGTGTGCCAGATCCTTGGCAAGTGTAAATCATCATAACTACTCATTATAAGCCATACTCCTTTATCTTAGCCGTGAGTTTGACCTTGTCTACCACAGTAGAGTTTTGTGTGCTTTTGTCAAAAGGCTACCTAAAAAAAACCAAAAAAAAGTTCATGGTTTTGGAAGCAGTTACGTATGTCTTGAAATACATGAATATTGATTGGATATTGATGCAACAATCCTAAATAGGAATACTAAGGTCTAACTCTGGTGGATGATGTTGCATTGGAGTAATGAGAGTCTTTGTACAGACCTTCCACCCTAGTCAAGACAGAATGCTTTGAGCCCTTCCTTCTTTCCTCCCAACCTCCTATTATGGCTCATTCTTAGGCCAGGGTCTTCTGGTGATGATGTCTGGGCCATTCGACCTACTCATCACATCATCGTTTTAGTTTTTGTCCCTTTCTCTCTGATCTGAAGGAAGGAAAAGGCCTTTTATTCATTGCTATCCTGATTACCAGGGATAGATCAGATTACATCTCTGAGATGGATGATGAGATTGCTCTGGTTTGGATGCGTGCATCCAGTTTAAGATAAATGTTTTAGGATCATTTAGGTTAGCTTTGTGATGCACCTCAGCTTTTGCCAAGGGTCTTTCTAATGATCATAACTGATCAAAAGCACAGTACTACAGCTGGTCAGAGAAAGGACACAATTCCAGCCATGCTGTATGGCTACACCCAGCTAAGGATGGTGGTCTATTGGCTCATTTCATTGCAAAATGGATGTGTATGCATTTGTGGTTTCAGTATTATCCAGCTAACCATCCTTTCTGTCTTTCATAGAGGCTTTTCCTAGCATATCGTGTTTCTTTTCCTAGCATCTCATTGCTGCGTGTCCTTATTCTGAGAAATTTGGCAGATATTCATTAGAACTGAAAACTGCTTTCATGACAACTCCTCTGTGTACACAACAAGCCCATGTTTCAGAAATGCATGACCGTTCTGAAGCCAAGGGCTCTGCCTTACAAGGCCTGCCTGTAAGGCTGGATTTAATGAACTGCATTAGTTTGCAAGGTTGTTTTATCTCTTGCTGTATGAAATGCCTAACTCCATAAGAAGACAGCACAGATGTGGAAGGCCAGTCCCTCAGCCAACTGCTCTCGGCAAGCACTGCCTAGAGATTTGGCCCATGCGCACAAAGGACCTGGTCAACATCTTCCAAATCCAGCTGGTTGCAAGCCTGAACTGATAGGAAAACAAACAGGTTTAGTGTCATTGGTGACGTTATCCTGCAGACACAGATAGGATGCAGCTGATTTCCACCCACGGGGCATGTCTCCTGCCACTGCATTTTGTCATGAGTAGGGGAGCTGGTAACATGGAACAGCGTTATGTCCTTATCCTTTCTTTGAGAAAATAATGTATGTCCTAGGCTTATGATGTAGGCTGTACAATCTTCCAGTCCCTTCACATAATGTAGATAGATGGGCTGCTTTCCAGTGCTTTTCACATGAGTGACAGTGGTAAATCCTTTCCCCCCATGTTCCTATTTTTCCCAGAAACATGAAATGTTGAGAATGGCATCACAGTAATACAGAGCATTTTCCAATATAGTCGAAGGCATAGGTGCAGCTTTATAAAACAAACTTTTGACTGATGCAAAGCTACATTGTCTATTGTGTTATGTGACTGTCCCTCCATCAGAGATAAACTTCTCACTCTATGACTATGTATACTTCACCCAGTTCTCTTTGGAATCAAACTCCAATAAGTAAAGCTGAGTGAATCCTTCAGTGCAATATATTCTGTAATTTTTTTCACTAGGCTCTGATGTAATTAACTGACATGAAAAAGAGGCATAGGCATCCAGCTCGTGTGAGAAGGCTGGCACGTGTAAAAAGGCTCAAGAATACAAGCCCTACCACTTAAGGTCAGCATTAACTCCAAGCAGCATATATAATTCCTTGGGTATAAGGTCATCAGGTTGTGTAAATCTCAGCTGAAGTTGAGTGTTGTACTGATTTTACACCAGATGAAGATCTAGCCTCTTATGGTGCTTCAGCTTTGCTGTGCCTGTGCCTGGAGATCTGCCAGTAGGAATGCAGATGGCTTGCAGATCTTGGGATCTGAGGATGGCAGTGAGTTCCCAGTCGGGTTTGGAGGGTGCTGCTATCTATTCCAGAAATCTGCAATGCAGGTCTGGCACTGGAACGGTACTCTCTGCCTTTCTAGATGGTGATTTCACAATAGTAATGCAGAGCATCAGTTGCTTATATATTTGTGTGTGTGTGTATATATATACACACACACACACACACACACACCCCCACACACCCTGAGAGAGATAGTAGATCCCTGTCCTAATGTGGTTCTAAGCAGGCAGCATGACAATACTGGCTGCACTGTTACCATGCAGCAAAGTCTTGCTTAGTAAATCCCCATCTGCTTCTGGGGACTGGTCCTCCAAACAGGTGATCCAGTTTCTCAGCTGCTCATGGAATTTCCAAGGGAAGGGAAGTTGAGGAAAGCCTAAAACTTGCCACAAAGTGCCAGGGCATTCAGACCCAAGTCTTGTGGCTCTGCACAAGTTCAGGGCACTTCTTTCCCAAAGCTGTTGCAGAAGGAGCCTTCATTTGCACAAAGGGATCCCTTTGCCAGCTATTGTCATGGAAACCTAATAGGGTGGGTTCAATCCAGCCTGCGCTGAAGGTTACTGAAGATCCACAGCAGTAAGCTCTTCTGTGGCCCAGTGATTTGAAGGGAGAGGAGCTCTAGCAGTTATTTCTGTCTCTTGCCCTTCTTTGAGCTGAAGAAAAACTGCAGCGTGCATAGCCTGTGCTTGCAGAAGGGAAAACACAGCCCCTCTTGGGGTCCTCTTAGAAATGGCATCTCTTACCTTCTCCATGATCCTGTCAATCTGGCGATTCTGTGTGTCGATCTCATTGCCCATGTCTAGGGCCATGTGACGTAAGTTGCCAATGATGCCGCTGACCTGCTCGAGGTTCTCATCCATTTCATTTTCCCGGGCATCATTTGTTACCCTGCGAGCAAAAAACTAATTATTTGAAGCAGAGGCAGAGGAGGTTCCCCCTGAAACCCTGATTCACCCAAAACCTCACCTGCATCCTCCTTCACTTGTCACCTGAGGAGTGTGCTGCTGTGCTCAGCTTTAAAGAAAAGGGATTAGCAAGTAGCTAGCCTGAAAGACATTACATGCTTATTTTTTCTGTCGTTGGGATTGTCTGGGTTCTTCACTGCTCTATTTCTACTGCTTGTGTCTGTTGCTCCTAGAAGCGTTGCTGTCTCAGCATGTCTATACCACATACTGCACCTCTCTGCTAGTGCTGGTCCTTCTCAAACAAAGAATGAAAGGGTGCTTGGGTTGGACCTGGGTGTGGTTAGAGTACCGTGGGAACTGCTGGAAGTTGGTGGAATTGAAGCGATACCTGCTCCTGTCCTTACACTACATGGGTTCTGCCCAGTCCTTGTACACTTGGATCTCACTGGAAAGTGGAGAGGAGCTGCTTCATCTGCAAAAATCTTGACATAACACCCTGTTTAATTAAATGTGTTTCTAGTAAGTGACAGAAGCAGCTTCTCTCAGATTTACTGGCTTTAGTTAAGATCGTTTGTCTCTCATCCTTAGTACCTTTTCAGTTGCTTGGTTTTTTAGAAGAAAAAAACCTGCGCTTGAGCCAAGCCCTTCAATGCTCCAGTAACTGGAGAGGTGTGGTGACTGACACTGGGAAGAGCAACGTCCACGGGTCACACTCAGAAAATCACTACTTTATGCCTCTTGTGCAATTTGTGTTCACGTAGGTAGCAAAAGGGTGCTACAGGCTATTTGCATAACAATTGGGTGATGGTGTAGCATAACTTCCTCTGCTGCTATGCTGTTATTCTGGCCTTTGTTTTGGTGGGGCTGCCATTCAGAGATATAAAAAAAAAAAAAAAAAAAATTAAATAAGTGAATGGCAGACCCAGCAAACTTAAATGGCAACTCCATCCCACGCTCCAGATTGCATGACAGCACTGTTTCTATCACACTGATTTCCCTTTATCACAGCAGCCAAAAAAATAAGTGGATAATAGTTTTTGGAAAGATAATTACATATTAATCCAGTGTCCTTAATCTTCAGAGATCAAAGCTTTGCCTACTGGTATGCCTCTATCCATTCAGCTGATAGCATTGTCATCTAAATACATGCTCTCTGAGCACTGTAATCAGTGTGTACTTATTGCTGGATCCCTGTGTGCCGCTGAAAGTTTGCGGTTCAGTTGCCATGAGAGTAGCTGTGTGTTTCAAACTGGCTTTCATCTGAGTACGCAGGGGTTGCCGTTAAAGCATCAATGTTTCTCCACAGTTGTGGCTTTACAGCAGCTCGGGAACAGGGGCATCATTCCCTGTTCAGTGAGGTTTTCTGGAGAGGCACAAGCACGGAAGCAAGGTACCTCTAGTTAAAAGTGTGCGTCAGGTGCTGCACTTGGCTCAGGGCTTTGTCAGGCTCTTTTTGAGGCTCTTCTTGTTTTGAAAAGAAAGGAAGGGGTGCTGGGTGCTTTGGTGCGTCTTCTGGCAAGGACTGATAATAAGCACTATGTATCTTGACACGTAAAAGTAATAATCTACTGTTTATCTGACACTTCATTTCTGAGGTATTTGACAACTGTCATTAATGAGACCCCTAATAAGGCCCTCGGGAAAGGTGCATTCTTTATGCCAGGGAGATGGAGTGCAGAGGACAGTGCTGACTGTCCATTACAGTCTGCAACTTCACATTGTTTCTGTGATGTAAATAAATAGGTATTACTACTGTTTTATTATTGCCAAAATCTGGGCAGTCTCCAGGAGCAAGGTTTAGGGCCATGTTTTTAAGCATCTTCTGGTTCTCATGGCTAAAGACCCTCACTTCCAGGATTTCAGGCAAGCACCCGCAGCGCTAGGGGAATCTGGTGGAAACAGTAAGCCTTTACTACCTGTCAGAAGTGCCATCAACCTAAATCTATGCACCCATCACTTGGTGAAAAATGTTGACTCCATCACATTACTCAGCACCACTGAAGGAGTTAACGAGCATCACAGAACTCATGACCATATGGAAGAAATCTAATTATATCAGTGATGAGGAGAATAGAGAGAAAACAGTGGGTAAAAAGGCTCACCTGCGGATAAAGCCACCACTGATGGCCATCTGCTCCCGTTCATCTACAACACGTGCAGGCTGGCTGGCTACAACACCATCCTGATTATTGCCCCAGGCTTTTTTGTAAGCATCACTTGATTTAAGCCTATGCAAAAAAGATGATGAGTAACAAAGCATCAAGTGGACAAGGACAAACGCGAATCTTTTTATTTCTCCAAGCTAAAAAAACTTGAATCAAGCAAATGAGTTTTCAGATAGAGGGTCATTGATTGTATACCGATATATCATAACCCTGAATAAAAAGAGGGTTTGGGCTTTTGGTTTTTTGACTTTACTGCCACAACAACCACGATGGTCAGAGGTTTTGTTTCCAATAGGGTGAATTGCAACTGTCAATTCTACAACACTGCACACAAGTTTTTGGATGTTGACTTAGTTTCCAGAAAGAAGGAAAAAAATAAAAAGAAAAAGGAAAAGAAGAAATACAGATAAGTAGAAAACATTGTTTCATTTCAGTGACACACATGTTTTGACATCAAACACAGAGAACGTACTGTCAGACAGACATAAAAACAGAACTGCCAAGTATAGTGTGTACATCACATCACAGCAACACACCCTTTTAAAGAAAAATGGATTTGTCTAGACTTTAACATTTTACCACGCAGAAGATTTGGCTTCTGTTCATATTTTTTAACGTGTATGTGGCATAATGGGCGTTTAAAGCCACTAACCTTATCCAGCATGATTTGGGGATAATTTTATCATAAAATTTGTAGGGTCCATTATATTTTTCAAATAATATATCGGTACTTGAAAATAGTAATCATACATCGACAGTTGATGTACAAACCTTTGTCCACAGAGACAAAAAGTAAAATAGGCAGAAGTGAAATGAGTGCGGGAGAAAAGAGAAGATACGAGCAATCTAGCATCAGAAAGGGAAACTTTTCTACATCTTTCTTCATGCACCAGCTACAGGCATGAATTAGAAGTGAAGCATTCTCACTAAGCACGGTTGCCCCAATAGTTCATCATACTCTTAATGCATCAGCAGTAACAGCCTTCACAGTAAGCAAGACACAGGCAAAAATGGATCATCACTTCCTTCAGGAGTTTTAAACCACAGGACTTTAAAATAGCCTAGCAACTTGTTATATCTGTTATTTATGACAGTTACATTAGCTTTCAGAGAGCCATTTTTGACTGAGCTGCCGTGGATAGAAAATTAAAATCCAGGCGTACCTTCAGTGGCAGATAAGCACGTGTAACATATTTAGGGTTGCTGTCATTGGAGTCATCAGATGAGAGTGTGAGTGTTTTGGATCTGTAGGTATAAGTTCTTGATTTTATTCTGGAAATGGAGAAGTTTCCAACAAAGCTGTTGGGAACTGCAAATCCCTGTGATTTCCCTGTTCTTTGGTCAGCTCCAGTCATATAAGACATCCCCATGGCTTGGATTTTTGGGGGAGAAACCGAATGTGCTTGTGGGAGATTTGGGAAATGGCACAACAAACCCATCTCTGGTGTTGCGTTCTCTCCATGCCCGCTGAAGCACCTCAGCTTCTACTGAGCCTGAAGATGTGTTGCATGCTCCAATATAGAATTACAATGTAGATGAAAAGAGGATCTTTACTACTCATCGGTTTTGTTGCTTATTTCCTAGTAGTTCTCTGAAACTATAAATCAGGTTTGGTGTTTCTAGAAATGAGTGAAATTAGTTCTCTTGCTGCACATACATTTACAGGTTTTTGGCCCGTTCTTTAGACCTGTGCAACTTTTGAGAGTGAGAGTGTCCGTATTTGAGGTGAATGATTTTACACACCCAGAACTTGATCTATATTTTCTTGTGGACTTCTCGTTAAAGTCAACAGGTGCAGTCTGGGTCTGCCCACGGTCAATAGCAATTGTCCTTTTGAATGCAATATGGTCAAAGTTTCATGCTATGGGCATTTTGGATCTCCTAAGAACGTAGAGCGAAGCCTTACATTTTGGTAAGTCTCACGGAGCAGCATTTACTCTGTATATCAGAGTATAGTAATGTGTGAAATGGTTAATCTTTTTTAAATGTATGCCATACATCTACCACCAGCCGGAAGAGCATTAGGGGATCATGGCAGTACTGATGCCCAGAACTGTATGGATTTCTCTCCCTCCTACACTCTGCTTCTCAGAATACCATCTTACTTGTTCCAGTTCAGTCCTGGCATAGTGATTCAAGGAACAGTCTCTGGAAACATTGTTCATCTATACTCTGTTTCTGAACACACTGACTAATTAGCAGAGCTAGTTTATGAAATCTAGCTGCAGACTGCAGAGGTCAGTCTGAATACTACTCCCCTCCTACTGACTGTGTGCAGTATCTTTCTGTCCTTGCATCTATCAACACTTGCGATCATAGTGAAGTGGTAAATGTTTTAAGGCCACGTGTCTGGTGCTAACCCCATCCATGCCACAGGTGTGGTTATCAGTTCTAAGCAGCCTTTCCTACAGTATGGAATATTAAAGCTGCACTAAAAAATTATGATTTCTGAAAAATACAGTGGCATTTTTTGTACTTCAAGGGTGAACTTTTAATGTAGGCCTTATGCCAGGTTTCTCCAAGAGGAGCAAGTCAGGACAGTGTTCCTCTCTAAGTTGCCACAGAGCATGGGAGATGCAAATTTTCTGCTGCATGCTCTTGTACCTGTAGCACTTCTGCACTGGGTCCTCTGGTGCAGGACAACAGGACTAAAGCCTGTATCAGAGCTGATACCACTCGCAGGCAGTCCCAATGACAAAGACTCCTGTGTGTGTGTAGCTCTTTCCATTCCTCTTTCCCTCTCTCCCATTGTGCGCACCAAGGCAATAGTACACACATTCTGGGCAAAATGTTTACCTCAGCAACGTATCTGTGGCTTGGTACAGGAGCAAAATAGATTTTTTAATTTATTTTTTTTTAAAGCTGAAGCAGTATCTGCATTGTGTCCCAAGGGATCTACATTGTGTCCCAAGGGAATTAACCTCAAAATAAATGGTGGCTGATAAGGCAGAAACCCAGTTCTACCATTAGTTCTACTATTCCTGGCAAAATACCCACTGAACTCCATGACAGCTCTCTTTGGTCTTGATAATCATGGTAGGATCAGGCCCTGGCTGTGAACAAGGTATTTGTGCCATGCAGAAATGGAGTGTAATACTCCAGAACCGCTGCTCTCTGCTTTTGTTTCCTGCATAATCCCTGGCCAACCATTTATGAATGTTTTCCCTGCATCCCAGTTGCCTGCCTGCTCACTTCATGCTGGATTTGCCGTTCCTCAAGGACTTCTGGTTGGTCCACTTTGTCCTCGATCTCCTACACCCGCGTAACCGCACATCACGTTTTCATTTGGCATTTATAACAAGCTTTGCATTACTTGGAGGACGGTTTCGTTCAAGTGTGATGGCATGCAAGCAAATTCGATGCATTTCAACATTTCTGCTTAGTGTACGTGCTACCCAAACGAGAGAAATTTGGCGTGTTCAAGTTTTCTCAAATTTGTTGCCTGTGGCAGGATGAAAACCATTTCAAGTTGGGTTCCAATTAGGAAATGTCATGTCTCTTTAAAGATCTCATCAAGGACTATTTCCACTGAACAACGACCAAAAAAAAGTGTGATTTTCATCCATAATTTTGATTGATATTTATAATGACCTCTTCTGCATTTTTTTCATCTGTTTCGTTTATTAAACTTGTTTGTGAAAATACGTTTTAAAGCTTAGGATCTCCAGAAATTAGGTAGCCCCAGCGTTTTTGTTCACTGGAAAATGGAACCACTCAGTACACTTTGTGTAAAATGTTGAAACTTTTACCATTAAAAGGTGTCAACAGTGAAGCTTTCACTGCAGTATGCCTGATTTTAATGCATCTACAGTAATTCCCAGTCAGTTGTCTATGCTATGAGATGAATGCATTTGAACCAGAATCGTTCTTTCTGCATGCCACATGCTCATCCTGTCCATGTGCCTAGCAAGGATGAGCTTCACAAGGCCTTTGGGATAAGCCTTAAGTGCTCAAAGAGATGAGGCAGGCAGCACCTACTTGTTACATGGACAGACACAAAGACCACAGAATTTTCCTAGGTCCGTCAAATTCTTTTCTGCTTCTTTCATGTCCTTATTGATTTGGTCCATTCCCTCTTCGATGCGTTCCAGTTGTTCTGATTAAACACAAGTATTTTATCCCCACAGAATGAAGCAGATGGAAAAGGACAAAGAAAAAAAAGACAAAAACTTCAGACATTCACTGTGACAAAAAAAAACTGGACACCACATAGCAGAGCCGGTACCCAGTACCTACTTGTTACAAGGACATATGAAAAGGCCACAGCATTTCCCTAAATCTTTTAAATTTTTCTCGGCCTCCTTCATGTCTTGGTTGATATGGTTCATGCCTTCTTCAACACGATCGAGTTGTTCTGGTCAGGACAAAGGGATGACAGTGTGGAATGAATTGTATTTTTGTTTTGTTTGCTTTTGTCTTCAACAGAACATGAAAAATGATCATGTAGAACTGAATTAATAATGACATTACAATGCATTAATCTGAGCTGATGCATTGTTGAAAGCATGTATGCTGCACTGGATGCTGAAGATGTTCTTCACTAATACGGGAAGAGTAAAACAAAGGAGGAATTCGTTTGAAATATATTAATTGAAACAAGATGTAATGATGTAGAAAGGAAGGGTTATAAAGTTCAAGGGCCAGAAATGTAATACAATACATCCACTTACTAAGACACCAATGACATCCAAGAGAAAGAAAGATAGTGTTGTTATTTTGCATTTATGTATGTTAATACAGGAGAAATGGTGTCTTTCCATGGAAAATCAGTTACACTTACAAATGCCTCAGAATTAGGTGATTTGGGATGGTGCAATTGCTTCGATTAGGAAGTGAGCAAGCTGGTAGTAAGGCTACCGGAGTTGGAGCAAGCTCTTAAGGGCTGTATCTGAGTTACTCCTTTTTCCAGAGACTGAGCAAACAGACCTGCCACGTTGTTTGGCATTGGGGACTAATCTCTGTCCTGAGTATGGCCTCAGGGCTGTTTTTCTTTCTGGCGTGGATGCTGCAAATCAGGAGTAACCCCAGTGAACACAGAGCAATAGCGGCTACTCCAGGAGCCCAATGGTCACTGAAGTGGACCACTGGCTGTGACGTTCGTTTTCTCTGTCCCCAAGGGACCTTATGAAAACAAGCATTGGGTAAAGACACATGTTTCAGTGGGGTGACTTCTGTCTTGCTCTAGGGCAAGCTACAAAGCACCAAGCCCGGCAGTCGGCCATTTATAGGCACCGTCTCTCCGCTGGCATCAGACAGAATTTGGCTTATTTCCACCTAAGGCGGATGATGATGATGTAGGATTTTCTTATTGACTTGGTAGCTCAGAATAATTTAATGTATTCATTTTTTTCACTACTAAAGCTGGAAAAAATAGCCTAGAGGAACCGAATGCCACAATGTAAAACTGTAAGAAGAGATCCTCCACTGATGTAAACAGATATGAATCCAGTGAGATCAGGGGTCTTCTGTGGAGTCTGGTAGTGACACAATTTTACATGAGTGTGAAGCCATTTGTTTCATGAAGGATAAACCCAAATAACTGTTACATGAGATAATTACTCAGAGTGGAGCTTAAATCCATTAAAAATTGTAATTGTACCTTAAGAAGCAAAGTAAAGCAATCTTAGTAAAACACAAATACATCCCTATTCCCCATATTGAATAGAGAAAAATATAAACACAGAATTAGACCTGAGAGGAAAGGAACTAAGAGAGCACTGGTTACAGGAGGTATTTAATTTCTTCCCTGACATTAACAGAGTCCTATCCCGAGGAAGGGGGGGGGGGGGGGGGGCCCCTTTTTAAAAAAAAATACATTTGGTTATTCAAGGTAGTACAAAAACTCCCAC
>WTSP01027001.1:24958-58224 GCA_025331215.1 Actenoides lindsayi | reverse complement strand
GTTTGTTATGCGGTCAGTCTGTTCAGCAACCACGGGGTGGGGTGGGGGGGGTGGGGTTGGGCGAAAACCATTTTAGAAAAAGATATCATTTGCATATTGACATCAGTACAAAACTCCTCTTAACTTCTTTGGGAACATGAATAGGCCTAATTTCTTACTTAGGTTTCTAATAACAATTGAGTTTTAGATTTTCAAAGCTTTCTGGGAGATTTGGATAGCCAATTCCCATTAAAATTAATTTTATTTAATTAATTTTAATGGGAAATGGGCACCTCAACCCTAGAGGGTTTTGAAAATCCTGGCCTAAATTCTTCAAGCTGAAATAAATCAAATATTGAACTTGTGCTCTTTGTTTAATTCTTGCATGACTCCGGGCTTTGAGAAGGAGAGGTGCCACGTCGGGACTGCCAGCTGCATCTGCTCTTCAGCTGTCAGTTCTCATTCTCATCAGCTGGATGTGCCTGTCTCCTGATACCACAGAAGTTATTGATCCCAAATCCAAGGATACATTTAGAGGATCAGAGTTAGCTGGTAGTATCCTATAAAAGGGGCAAAGGATTGGGAAACTAATAAGGAAACCTAAGAGAGATGCTGCACAAGTTCTGCCAGATAAACTGCTGAGCCACAAACTAGAAATACAAGGTTGGATTGTTTTAATGCATATTGTAATTTTCCACTTTGGTTGGGAGGCTCTAGCAGAAGCTTTAGTTCATGTTTGTAGCCACAGTTTGTCAAACTCATCAGAAATGTGAGTATGTGGTAGAAGGTGACACTTCTCTAAGTGCTCTTGCTCCTCTTTAAGTCAGAGTCCTGCCTGCTCCCGCATAGTTGGGCAACACTTTTTCTTGCTCTGGGAAGCAGCTATGGGAGTGTGAGCTGGCTTTTACGCTGGTTCATGCAGCATGATGGGAATTGCTAAATTTCTGTCACAGATTCCCACCTTCTACTTGTGAGAGCTGTGTTTGCAGAGCCCGTTTTCAGGGCTCTCAGTTAAAAGAAGCTATTTCCACATATGTATTTTGACACTGGCAGGGACAAGAGGTACCGACGTTTCTTCCACTGACTATGCTGTCTGTATTTCTCTAACCTTGGCTGGCTAGCAGACAATGCCAGGTAAGACTGCAGGGACAAATCCTAGATCTGCTACCACTGGTGGCTTTCAATCTAAGCATGATTGCTTGCTTAGATGCACATTCTCTGAAAGCAGCTATGTAGGAGGGCCTTTTGAACTTTCTTTCCCTGCTTCCCATTCTTCCTGAATAGATGAGTGCTAATTGAAGAGTATATTTGACATGACTCAAACACTTTCGTTAAAATTATAGCTCTTTTCAGGAACCTGACTTAATTTATCCTGCTTCAGGATTTGTGTGTGATGCCTATGCTATTTCTGAACAGAAAAAGGACCCGCAACTAATTAATCTTCCGTTAAAGGAAACCTCATCAGTGTAAAAAGCCCACGTCATATTTGTAGCCCTGAAGTCTAGACAGCTGGCTGCTGGTCCTAAAACCAATTGCTCGTTGTTAATGTTGCGGGCTCAGTTGTTGGCCGGTTTAAATTGGCGTAGTTATGCTGGCTTCATGGAGCAACACCAGTTTATACCTGTCAAAGATCAGGTCCCACAGGCAAGGAAATAGATTCAGGAGTCTAACCACAATTATTGAGGCATAAATACTATAAAGGAATTAACTTAATGGGGTCAGCTCTGAATTTCTTTTGGTATAACTGATATGAAAATCTGGCCCAGCATGAATCACTGCCAGTAAGAAGTCAGATGGCTATCAAAAGGTTAATTTAATGTCTGTCTTCATAGATCTTGCCTACTCCAGCTTTGCATATTGTATTAAAGGTTGTAGGGAAGACAGTCTGTTGGCACATACTGCCTATGCAAACCCTCACCTACAAAACTTCACATCCTTTATCTCCCGTTTAGAGAAGCACTTCAAGGTCAGGGTTTTAACATCTTTTGATACTTTGTTGCAGTATTCTCTGAATATGTTACATCTATTTGTATGTTTATATATCATATAAGATATGCAGGAAGAACGGGTGTTGTCTGGAAGCAAACTACATATCAGAGGGATGTTTCATTGAGATTTCCTTCATTTTTTTCCCCAGGAAGCTCTGCTAATTATTACCCCTTTTTGCATCTCAGTACCCTTTGATGTCTGAGAGTGTCACTTTGATTCAAACATGGTGGCCATATATCTTCCAGATCTTACAGCAAACTAATGCTGTATTTTATGACACAAACAGGGATATTTTTTCACCTGTTTTCATTATACTTATGAATTACTTCTGTATTAAAATCATAGGCAACTGAAGGACCATAAGCTAGTCCCATTAGTTTTACTGTAGCACTGTGGCCCTTTGCCAGTGGGTCTTTGTTGGAATCTTCTCTAAGAGTCTGGCAAATGCCTACTCTGTGGCTGAAGTGGGGAAGTGGCTGGGAGGGAGCAGCTGCAGCAAGGGCTTCCCTCAGCTGCTCCTGTGGTCTCTTGAACAAGCACACAGGCAAAAGCATCTCAAACACAGAGTTGGATGCATGACAAGGACAGGGCAAGTGGGATGTTGCTCCATCTTTGCATCCCCATCTGTAATTTATAACAAAAGTTACTTGACTTTTGTCCAGGATCTGGGTACTGTGCTTGAATGTCAGTTAAATGCCTGTGGAGAAGGGAACTTTCTCCTTTGCCTGGAGTGTTGTGCAATGAAGCAGCTTCCAGCAAGGACAATTTTAATTGGGGGGGGTGGGGTGGAAAAAGACATCTAAGAACACATTGTAATCACAATTGCATACAAGAGGCCTGAATTTTAAAGTGAGGCAGCAGATTAACTCTTTCCAATGATACTTGGTGATACCATTTTCCATAGAGGAGAATCATACTGGAACATGGTACATTTCTAGGACAGCCTTTTCAGAATTCCTGAGTTTTGATGTAGCACGGCTCTGAAAGGCATCGCTGAGAACAGGTATGAGCGGAAGAGAGCTGGCAGAATGTGCTTGTGAGACGACATAGACCTTTGTTAAAAACAACAGTAGACGAGGCACAACCTGCTTTTGGGAGGGGTTTGTTTGTCTTTTGCACTGCACTACACTTTCACCATAATTAATGTCATTTTCCCTGCAGAATCTGGAAGAGTTGATAGTTACAATTTTTTATTCCACTAATTAGCAAGCAGTTTCTGACTGTGATCAGCTCAGTCCATAGGTGTTGTTGGAGAGCCCCTAGCAGCTCTGCTCTTTGCATCTCACTGCCTATCAATTTTCATGGTAGCTGTTGAATAGGAGATAAGCTGGGGAAGGGGCCTACACAAGGGGCCATAATTTTGCTCCCTGATGGGAAGGAATGGTAGTTATCTTTGTATTTACTATAGGTGTTTCTCCGGTGCTGTAGAATCAGGTCAGCTGTAACTCATAAAAATGTAAAACTCTCAATTCCTGCAAAACCAGTAGCTAGCATGGCTACCATCACATGGTGCCAGTATTCATGGGGCTGCCCAGATATTCCAGTTTTGTCTCCATACTTCAACTTGATCTGGAGTACAGATCTGCTGGGTAGATTAAGCTGATCCCCATGTTCACTGGCATTGCTGGTTATGTGTTTGTGTTGCTGTGGTGCGGGGAGAAAATGTTATTTACATTGACATTTTCTTTGTGGCTTATCAAAGTTGTGGCTATTCCTCCAGCTTGTTTTGGATGCAAAATGGCTGTGATGCTACTGTTGCTATTGAAAAAGCTCCTCCCCTCCACCCTGTTTCAAATACAAGAACAAAATTCTTTTATAATGAAGTGCATGAGGGCATCGTCACACAAAAAAAAGTGTCCTTTAAGGTCCAAATCTCCTTCTCTGCCTGCTGATACTCCCAGGTGGTGGGAGTTTCCTTTGGAGGAAGAGACCTAGCACTCTGGGATTGCTCTTGTGTTAGCAATTCAAGTTTATCTTCACATCTCCACTTTGTGCTATCAGTTCCATTTCCAGGATCTGCTTTTAACCAACATGCATCCAAATATTAACATTTCTCTAAGTTAGCGTGTTTCAAAGATGTATTTAACGAAGCAGAGCAATTGCCACAGCTCAATAATCCTTTGCACTATATTTTTAATGTAAAATGTAAATATTTTAAAGTGTTATGTACATATTTATACTTAAATAGTTAAGGGAGCTTGACTCAAGGCCAGGTTTATAAAACTGTAAGCATTATGGATGTGCATGGGATCTGGGAAAGACTTTCTCACTGATGGAAAAAAAACTCAACAAGGAGAATCTAACTTCTTAGCTCCTTCCTGTGGGCTCCCCAGGGGAAGAACTGTGTTGAACTGGTTTGCATGACAATAATCTGACTCAAAAAATGGTAACTCTTGGTATTGCAGAGGGACTGTTCCAAAAGCCCACTCAGATTCCCAGTGACTTCAAATGGCATTGGAGGAGGCCTCTTATTTTTTGGCAGTCCTGTTCTCTGTGAAACAGGAGTAATGGAATGTCTTAGAAGCTCCACATATCTGTAGGGTCATAACAGGCTCTGTGCTCCGCTGCGTAGCTGGCTGTGCTGAACAGTTAGGCAACAGGAGCTGGGCAGACTGGCTTTATTGTAAAAATACCTAGTATTGTAAAATTATGTTGACTCATATCCTTTTGTGATCCTGAAGGTTTCTACTCATTGATGTCAGAAAATGAATTCTGCTTTGTGTTATTTAGACTGAGATCTGCTCAAAGACGTTTTCCTTGTAAGGTCTGTTTAACTTCAAAGCAAGCAATTTTGTAAGGAAACCTAGAAATAGAGCTTCAAGCAACTGCAGAGATTAGATACTCTGCTTGCCACCCCCTGGAAAGATCAATGTCATGGTTTTTGTATATTTAACACCTAATAATCTTAAGTGACTTGGACTTGTGCAGTCAGCTGAAAAGAGGTCACATGGCAGTGTTAGCAAATTATTTCCTTAATCTGATAATCTGTGAAGACACTTGTGAGTTGCACACATCGCACTAATTGCAGCGGGTTCAAAGTCATCACTAGCATATTTTGCCCAGTAATATAGTAAGTCCTTTATTGCAAAAATAAAATAAAAAATAAAACAAAAAAGGTATTATTACAGCTCCATGTGGCTAAAATGGGCAAAACTCAAACATTTATCATTGTACCACGGTTACAATATTCCCAGGGTTTATAGCGTTGTTTGGCTGTTGTCCTTGAGAAGTCCATACTATATAGTCACAAGCTAAATTTACTGAACCACTTAAGGCACGACCATAACCACTTTAAAGAGGCTTTTAAATTGTCTGATTCTTTCCTGTAAGCATGGACTAACTGCATCTCTGGCCATACAACAAACATTTCCGATTTCACTGTCAAAAAGAGATTAACAGTGAGTTCCTTGGACTCGGGGGAGGTCAGTGCGTCCAGTCTCGACAACTTGGCTCACACAGACTGTCCTTCCTACCACGACTAGAGAGTCGGTTGGATAACGTTTGCATACAGGGGTTTAGCAATAGGAGAACTCCAACATAAAAGACAAAATTCAGGGTTAAAACCAAAATAAAACCACCTAACAGTCTGTGGAAAAAATAATAGTTAAAGAACAGGAACATACTTTTCTAAGGCTAAAGGCAAGGTATGTTATAGGAAGCACTAAAGTTCCTGCTGATTTGCTTGTGAATTGCATTGCCAGACTCACCGGGGCATTTACAGACTTTCTTTGACAACATTTGGGGTTTATTTTAGCTGCATAACTTCTGCAACAAAACACGTTATTTAGACAGGTGCCATATCTGTTTCAATACAAGCAATTTCTGCTTTTCTTATTCAGTGATAGTCCTTTTACTGCTGTTATTCAGGAAAAAAAAAAATTTGAAGACAACAAAATATTCTCTGTAATATTTTTCTTGTCAAGACAAATTGGCACGACAAAAATTGGTTAGGTTATATTCTTCTCCCTAAAGGGGGAGGTGAGGGGGAAGCAACGAGACATACATTAAAAAAAAGCAAATAGGAGAAAATACTTTCTGTTTAGGACCTGTTATTACTTTTCATTCATTTTAGTGCCAGAGAGGCAGGTACGTTACAGATGCCCTGCAGTCCATTTCCCACAAATGCCATACAGGGCTTGATCAGTAATACAGCATTAGCTCTGTAGAAAGCATTTCCTCCTACAGTTTTGCATTAATGCCACATAGTAAATAATAACACAGGCTTTTAGGGAGGACTGGTTTGATACAGAGTAGCAGAAGTTTATACTCTTGTTGAATGAATTTCTCTTTGGAGACACCATTTTGCTGGTGCTGTGGGTCCGCAGCAAATGAAGACTTATGTTTTGCTGGAGAGCAGGAAGCTCCCTACTTCTCTGTAATATTATGAAGGGCAAAAATGTAATTTCCTGGCATGTATTGAATATATCTAGTTCTGTCTTTGTCACTGTCATCCACAGACAGGGACTCGTCTAAGCTTGAAAGCTCCTATATGGTCGATTTCAATGAGATGATCATGTCATAGCTTTTAATGTTAAATTTCTGTTATCCTTACTGACATTTCTGTACAGAAAGCAACTGAATTTTACACAAACTAAACTGGTTTTAACCTCTCTTGGGATGCATTTATTGCACGCCTTTCGCTTGTGGCTAAAACAAGTGAGAAAATTACATAGCACCTGCATAAATAGTGTTGGATTTTACACTTATGAAGGCAAATCTTCTTGTCATGTAAGCTGGATCTTGGCTCAAAGCTTGCTGGAAAAAAAATTATGATTTGGATAAGTTCAGCGTGCAACTCTTTTTGACATTAGTGGGAAATAGATCAAAAAAAGTACAAACTCTTACACAGCTATTGTACATTCCTCTGTCAGGCAACGGAGGTAAAGGCAAAGAGGTTTTGAGGTACTCATGCACAACGAGACATATTTTATGGCCCTTATTTTCAGGATCGCACACAGTTAATACAGTACTTTGAGAATGATTATGCTTCCTTACTGAAGCATTCTGAACTTACCTCCTTGCTCATCCAACATAACCAAAGTCCTGATACCAGCATCTTTACTCTACATCCCATTAGTGGTAGCAAGGTAAGGAGAGAGAAAGGGGGAGAAGAAAGAGAGAGAGAGAAAGAGAGATCAGTGAGGGAACATTCAGCCCTAGATACTGGACTTAGGAAGACAAAAGAAAAACAGTGACAGGAATGACAAAGTCATAAGGGGCTGGTGGCACAGTCCAAAGACTTAACGTGCCAGGGCACTGTATAAGCAACTGAGTACTCTTGATTGTACCATCAGTCTGAACTACTGAACAAAACACAAAGTCCTGGACCTTGAGATTAAAATAGTCACTTTACACGAGAGTAATATCTAAAAAGAGAGGGTTCATCTCCAAGTTCTCTGAAGCAGGAGAGGGAAGAAGGGGGTGGTGACATTGCAGGTGTATGTTCATCCCATAGGAGAAATTCTCAAGGAAAACAGATATGGAACAAACGTGTCTGGGAAGAAGGCACAGTGGCTAGTGCACAACCCTTGCAACACAGAAATCAGGAAGCTTACCTGCTTAGGAAATCCATTCTAAAGCAGGCTAATATTTAATAGGATTAAGCCATATCTTTTTTGTTCAGAGATCTAATAGATATGGATTTGAGCCAAGTTTTAATTCAGCCATAAGACACCTTTAGCATCAGTGGACTTTGGACTGAGCCTGAAGGTAGGATTTTAAAATACCTACATGCTGAACCTGCCCCTGCTCCCACAGGTTAGTGGAAATCTTCATTGTCTTTGCTGAATACATGGTTTGAGCAAAGCTGAGCAATTCAGAGCTCCTACCTGCCAGAACCAGCAGCAAGGCACCTTTTACAAGTACAATTTTTCATGCGTTATCATCACTCTGGGATGTGATCAGGTGTTTCAGGTTTCTTGGTGCTGTGATACTTAGCTATATCACAGATCAGATTAACTCCTTTTTAATTACGAAGGGGAAACTGGCTCCGTTCTGCTTGGAGCAGTGATAATGTCTGTGAATAATTAATGGCCTGAATGATGTCCTGACTGTTGCATTTCAATAACGGATGAAGCGAGTCCTCTGCAGCCTGACAGCTTGCTAGCGGAGTTACCTGGACATGTGCAACAGTAATTTAGCTGCTTCTGTGGACAGAAAGCCAGCCGTACACCTGTGAAGCAGATAAAGTTGGTGATGTCCATTTTGCAGAGGGCAAGGGAGTTGCCCACGGTTGCACAGGAATGTGAGGAACAGAAACCTGGAGTCCTGTCTGTCCGTCTTGCTTTTCAGGCCATTCACAAGGCAGATTAAGGACCTTATACTATTCTTCCTTCCAAATGCCCTGCTCATTGCCATCACTCATCTCTTTTCCTGGGAGCAGTGAAGTCTCTCTGGCCAGCAACTGCCCAGCCCGTGTTTGCAGGTCCTGCTCCCTGGCAGACCCATAGCACAGTGCCCACAGGGGCTCACCGACAAGCCTGACTCTGCCACACTCTGTCTGGCTGGTGCAGCTGGTCCTTCTCCACTTTGCTTCAAGAGGATCCTTCTCGGTTCAAGAGGGATGTAAGATGCCTCTTGTTGCGCACTTGTCTGCACTCCCATCCTTGTGTTTAATGTCTGTGTCGCTATAGAAACTGGGAATGTGCAACCTGGTTTGTTCCCTTTTTTAAAAAAATCCCTGCCTAAGTTGCGAGGTGGAGAGAAACAGCCTCTTACCAATTCCTCTGGTCTGCTGCACCCTGCCTTCCTTGGGGCAGCTACCTACCAGGTACCTGCTGCTGCTCTCTCTCCCTTCAATCCCAGCCAGCTTTTATTGTAACCTTTAGAAACATCATGTCCAAGTGTTATCATAGATTTGCCCATTTAGATGAAGGAAACGTTATGTTTTCCGTAGGGCTGGTGTCAGATCTGCTGAGCCCTGGATGTGCACTACCTTTTTATTGTGCTCTTTCTATGCTCTTGGTACCCAGGGACGTCCTACCCCAAAAGACTTTTATGTATTTTAAAAGATATACCTCATACAAATGCAAGAAGGCTACTTGGGTCCTGAGTCACCTTGTGTTTAAGTAAATGTGAGATGGGACCCTTCTAAACATGGGACTCAGAAACCTGCAACTGGTGGTGTGATAGTTGTTGGCTTTCAGTGAGTCAAATATAGTCAGGCTGAGAAACGTTTACTGCTCCTTAACCCTCTGAGCTTATTTTCCTGCTGTTTTTAACATCTGAGCAACCTGTCTTTATGCAGCTAAGATGTCCAATGACCTGAATAAGACCTATGCTGGGAGACAAACTCAGCAATTAGACCTTATGGTTTGTATTTCTTATTAAATGCTTGCACAGAATGAGAGGTGAAAATTTCTTTTACTTACCTGACCATCACTGCCATTTAATTTTATCAGGCAATACTGTATCTCTTAAGAGCAGCCTGCCACAGCTTTAATACTAATGTGAAAATATTAAAGGTTGTGCATTGAATACACTTGTCTGCATCTGAGCTCTAATCCAAAGCATATTGAAACTAATAAAAAGATGCTCACTGACAAAGATGAGAGGTGATTCAGACATCAAGTGACACTCTCCTCCTGTTCCAAGTTTCTATTAAGCATTAAATTTCATCTTTTTCAGAAAAAATTAACTGTGTAAAGCCAATTTTAAAAAAAATATTCATATTTGTGCATTTAAAACAGATCCAGACTTTCCTAAAAGTCCAGTATTTCTATTGTGACTGACATATCTGAGCAGGAAAGAAGCACTCAGTAACTGGCCCTCAGTCGCAACAGACTGAGGCATCTCTGCAAACTACCAAACCTCTTCATTTAAAGGAATATAGAGGAAAAAAATGTGCCAAATGTGTGTTTGGGGCCCCAGAAGTGGTTTTGGGGCCCAAAGACAGACAATGTTGGTGTTTTATGAACTGAAAGTATCACAGAAACTTCCCTTGGTCTCAGTGGGAGTGGATGGCAGTAGACAAACTCGAACTGGTTGCTTAGAGATGGCGTAACAGCTGATGAAATCTGTGTTTGCAAAGTGCCAGCCCAGAAGAATATGTTTTATAACCAATCATAAAACCTCGATAAGAGGCTCCCAGAAGAGCCATGGTCACAGTAAGGGCCTGGTGACCATGCTTTGATTTGTCTGGTCCTGAGGGCTCAGGAAGGGTTCCCACCCACATCCAGTGCTCACCAACATCAGTGACATCCTGGGTGGGAAGCCAGGAATGGGTAGAAGTAGTGAGATTTGTCTTGTTAACAAAATGCGTGCTATTGGCACTTTTCCCACAGGATTAGAGCCTGCCTTTCTTCCTGTGCGATGGAGACATTTCGTAAGAGCCTCCAGTCCTTGCACAGGCAATCTTCTGTTTAGTTTGTAGCAAAATAAGGATTCTCAAAAAATGGGATGCTTAGAGTAGTTCAGGCTAGAGAGAAGAAAAAGGCATCTTTCACAGGACTCTACAGAGTTCATGGAGCACAGGATATTTTAATCCATCTCTTAAACTGTAACAGCTTTCTCTTTCCAGAGTTACTTCTGACTCTCCTTGTCTTCTTGTTGCACTTGAGAGGAGAACATGGACTGCTGGATTTTGCCATGGAACCATAAACATCTCACACTCTTGTCCTTTAGAACAAATGGTGCAGCATGAATCGCTTTTGTTGAGGTATTAAACTGACAGCTCTGGAGTTCCTCTGTTTATCCATAAAGCAGGTACACTGTAGACAGTAAAATATATAATCTTCTCCACACAGGCCTCAAACATACTCATCTCTTACTCTAGGAATGAGCAGGTTGACCAAGATGTCTTCCCAGATATTTCCATGGACACTGCTGTGGATTGCCAACCATTTTTCTGCAAAGATCTGCCCAGTTTTGCACACCAGATGACCCCTGAGAGCAGAAGGCCATCACTTTCAACTTAAAAATAGAGCACATTAGGTGAAACTGTACCATGAATATAGACCCCATACATTTTATGAAAGTTGATGTCCTTCAATGTTACAGTAGCACTAAGCTCCAGTGTTCAGATAAAAGCATACCAGCAAGGAGTACTGGTTAGGGTTCAACATGCTTTTCCCAGCTTCTCCACTGGACCACTGGCTAAGCTACCGAACAGAAAGCCAGCACTTTGGAGGGGAAAGGCACTGCTGTATCTTTTCTTATTATTGCTGTTGTGTCTTTTAACTTCCCAAGATGGCAATAAAGCCAAAAGAATTGGGATGACTTCTCGAAGGGCCCAGCAGCACCTCCAGAAACACAGTATGTTTCATCCTATCCATGCCTGCTACAAAAGGCAGCTACTCCAAATGTGGTTTAGCCTGAGGGATGATTTTTCTATCAGTCTAAGGAAATGATGTATCAGAGAATCCAAATTCTAGGAATCTCTTTCTCTGCCTTTCAGGAGATACCCTGAAAAACAGATATACACTCTCAGTTACGTGAAGAGCACATAAACTTCCACTTCAATGAAGACTTTTGCTTTAATCGATACAGATTATAGAATTGGTTTTGAATAAATTAATAGAGACGTAAATTAATACATTATGTACCAGGACAGGCTGACATTGCTAGCAGTTTGCAGAGACACTAAAGAGAAGTGTCAACACCCTAAAGACAAAAATGTGGCCAAAGAAACATTTTTTTAGCCATCTGTAGTAATGCATTTCCTCAGCTCCTGCTCCAAGTTCACTGTCACCCCGTTAATGCTTCAATGTCTTCCATGCCTGATTACAGAGCCATGTTACTTCTCAGCCTATTAATCCCCCCTGGGGTTCATATCCTCAGCTGATACAAACCTGTGATCCCATCCTTCAATCCTGTATACCTCATTTTCACGTAGTGCAATGACCCTGACACTCCAGTGCTACTCTGCTAGTTTACATAAAAGGGTTTATTCCTGGGTAGGAAAAACTGAGACCAGAGTTATGAATCACATTTCCTTTCGTCAAATACGTATTTCTGTGAAATTGCACAGATTAAATCACTTTTCTGAGTAGAACTCTTCCTATAGCCGATGATGTCAAAGGGATTTTTCAATTTAGCTCTGGTGAGCTTTGGACCAAATTCTAAATTAATAGAATGTTTTTTTCTTTTATTCTTCAGACTAAGGAACATTGACTATGATAATTATGTCAGGGGAAACTCACTTCCAAATCACAAATGAAGGAAGTTAGTAAAATAACATACTGTGTGTTCGGTGTCCTGCATAGAGCAGCATCATGAGTTTATCAAACATTTATAGTTTACCATGTCAGCTTTGATATGTTAGTAAACTTGACTCTAACCCTCTCAGCATATGAGAGGAGAAGATAGTCCTGTCTGAATTTAAATGTACAAAACAGCCCTTTCGTCTGTATGTGTTGCTAAGCACTTTCTTGCTGGGCTTTCTGCAGTACTGATCTTATTGATATTTTTTCCCTTGCTGCATCACAGCTAGAAACCATCTTTTTTTTTTTTTTCTATCCTACAACAATTGATTTTCTTTAAAGGCCATGGTGGTTCTGCTGGGAGATGGTTGTAAACTCACGGCTTTTCCCCATGCCTGTGTTATTCTACATTTCATAAAGTTGGCTCAGAGGTGAAAAGCTTGAACAAGAAAATAAGAAGTTCAGCTACCAGCTGTGTATTTATTGTCACTTCTCCTGCTTCAGTTCATTTTTATTCTATGTTTTGGCTCAAACTTTGCACAGCATCATCACAAAATGCAGGTATTTATAGCCCTGAGTAGCTCAAATGAGCACTGGTCAGTGTGGATGTAACAGTGTTGCATGGGTATGCTGGGCACCACAGAGCAATCTGATTTTTGTCATCTGCCATCCCAGTACGTAGCTGCCTTGGGGCAAGGCAGTGGTGACTTTACAACGGCTACTCACCACTTGTCCTTGCTTCCCCTGTTGTGCTAGGACTGAAAATCAGCTTCTTGCAAACTGGGTTGTAAAATTAAGAAGCAGTAACAGACACAGTTTTCCTTGCCAGTGTTCCCTGGAAACAGCATCAGGGCTTAGTCTCCAAACACAGCCTAGTCTTCTTGGGCAAAGGGGGATATGGTCCTCTGGGGATATTGGCTTTTCCCCCCAGGATGTGGCCTACATTTCAGCATTAACGATGCCATGTGATGCTATAAAGCTTCCCTGGGTGGCCAGCACTCTTCTGTCTCTAGAGTGGAGTCGAGTCAGTCTATTTATTCTGTATTTTCCTATTATCTAACAGAGCAGAGCCAACTGTGACAGGAATCCATCCATATGTATATGGTAATAATGCTTAAACATGGAGGCATCTTTTTCCTAAGGAAGGAATAGCAGATTTGCTTTATCAAGAGAATAGAGTAAAAAGCATTCTTTCACTGAGAAAGGATATTTTCTCTCTCTACACACTAGACAGGTTCTGTTAAGCAAGGGAATCTAATTGGATTTGGGGGGTCTATTAAATCAGAGCAGACTGAGTTCAATTTCAGAGACACTCACCATTTGTCTGTTCAGTTTAAAAACCCCCACCCCCCAAATGCTGCGTTCTTTTAAAAGTACCTAGGAAATAGGGTCTGAGTAATCAACCAAGTATTTAGACCACAGAAGAATTTTAAAGGTCTTTTGTAGTTACATTAGTGAAAATAATATTCAGCTCGTTGTAAAATAATTCCCTTGACTACTCGGTGCTAGTTTTAGAAAATTCTCTATTTGGACAGGAAGATATTGTAGCATCTGAATAAAAGCCAGGCCCGGAGAGATGCTGAGCATTTCCAAGAAGTGCTAGAATTCATTGGTAAATTCAGCAGTCCCAGTTCTCCTCCCACTTTGCCATTTGCTGCGATCTAATACTGAAATTCCAGTGGCATTCACAATATGCTGGTTCAATATGTTAGGAAGACTCAAGCAGTGCATGGGTCACACAAATACGGCTCAGGAGAGACAGGGCTGATATTTACTGATAGCTTGGCCCTGAGCAAATCACTTCCCTTTCCTGCACCTTTCTTTCTTCCCACTCATCATCTGCCTCGTCTATTTAGATCACAGGCACTTTGGGGCAGCAGGCTCTCCTGCCTTGTGTTTGTGGAGAAACCCATGTGAGACTCTCTTCCATGTCACTGAACCGATTTCAGCAGGAGCTGTATCAGCACAGAGTTGACATAAAGTGGTGGTTAGAAATGGCATGTCCAGGGAATTGAGCAGCAAAAGGGGACAGATTGCTTGTGAGACAAGAGAGAGCATGTTTTGGCTATAAAAGGCCCAGATCTGAAGTGTTTGTGGAGGAGGAGCAGTACTAACTCTGCTCAGTGACCCATCTGTCTGTCTATCTGTACAGGGAAATTTAATTTTGTCTCCACTGGACTCCATTGATCTCCCCAGTCACAATTGATTTCAAGGCTACGAAGCCTAAGGCTGGGCTTGTGCTTGTTCCTGAACATGGGACCTGATGTAATTTTCTTCCCCTTGTCTCTGCTGGAGACTCTTCTGGTTGTCAGCAGTACTGGGACTGTCAGTGCTGATGACCCTGATTAAAAATGTCACCAGCTCCTGAGCCAAAGCTCACACGGTGTCTGAAAATAATATGTCCTGTCAGGCGGGAACCAAGTTTTCCAGCACCTGATGGCTGAACACGAAACTAAACTGAGCTTGGGAATTTTGACTTTTCAACCCCTTTGTTAAGAAGAGGGCAAAACGAAGCCTGACTGAATTGTTTGTTCCCTTCTGGGAGTGACCCCTGCAGGAGGGTATAAGCTGTATTAGCTGTGAGCACTAAGCAAGGTCTCCTTCCTTAGCTCTGTGGAAAGTAAGACAACTTCCTTTTCCAAAGCTGTCAATATAGGACATCTCAAGAGCCTCAAAACACTAATAAATGTTTCAGAGATACATAAAGAAGTGGAATCTAAGTGCTGTGGTGACTGATGCTCTATAAATAGCTGAAAGTGTTTGTGGAAAGGGAGATATTTAGAGACAACGGGGCAAAATAGACCGAGGGCCTTTCTCACTTGCAGTGTTATGACAAGGACATCAGAGCAATTCTGGCACAAGGCTCCAGGAGCTCTGCAGCAAACTCAGCCACTTGTCCCTCACTCCAGGTCACCTTCAGAGGCTGCTTCCTTGGTTTATCCTGAGTAGCCTATCTCAATGGATACTCAGGTATGGGCAAAACTGCCTCAGCAGCTGCTTTGCAGAGGGACACTGGGCAACTAAGACACGGTATCCTGAATGACCCTTGTAAGGAGTAAGGATAAGGAGGGACAGAGTGGCACATAAAGCCATGGCCATGCCCTAGCAATGGGAGTTAAAATGACAACACTTCCAGTGTCAGACTCTTCATCACTTCTCCTCGCAGCAGAACTGCAAATAAAATGCAAATCCTTACCTCTTCAACAAGCTGCAGCATTCGACGGGTGCTCTCAAGGGACTGAAAAAAAGAGGAGGAAAAACCACTTAGACTCAGCAGTGTACAGTTTCCAACACTAATGTGCAGGCTCATGCTGACCATATGTTTTTCCTACGCTCTTTGCCTTCCCTCAGAATCAGGCCATCAGCAGGGTACTGGTGATCTCTTCAGCTCTCCTTTCCAGCTCACTAATGCAGCAGTTCCCACCAGATCGTGAGGCAGCTGCGGGCTCTAAAGCTTGTGCTCCCCTTGCTCATGCGTTGTGGTGGTAGCACCTGGAACGGCTGGTGGTCCACATTAAAAATAAAGTCTGAGGTTTTTCAGCTAAGACTTTTCAGAGACCTCATTGGTGACAATGTTTAATAGGTTTGGCACATTGAAGGAATCCTCAGAAAATATTAAACGGCTGCTTTTTGCTCTGAGGCCAGTCAAACTGATGCAGACTCTGATACCTAAACCAAACTCACAATCAATAAATGCCTTAATCTGGACTACACGCAGCATTACATTTATACCCTGGCTCATTTCATTTCCAATTCTGCTTTCGGTGTAAAGCTGATAGAAAAACAGAATCATCTCTAGAAATCCTTTGCCAGATCAGCTCCTCTCTCTGGATGTGTCTCTTAGGCCGCACCCAAGCCCAAGTGTGCAGTTCAGCTATCGCACTCACTTCATCAGCAAGCTGGTCGGCACGCCGCTGCATTTCTTCCAACTCATTGCGCATGTCAGCGTCTTCCGCCATTTTAGCTGGGGCTGTGTTTGGGGAAGCTGCAGATCGAGGATTTGTGCTCAGCTGCTTGCAAGCCTGGAAGACAGTGAAAAGGGAAAGAAACAGCCTGGTTAGGCTCCCTAGCTCCATGAATTGTGCTTAAACGTCAGTTCCCCCACCCCACCCCCCCGAGCGCTTTTATTACATGAGTGCCCTCACCAAAATTCCGTTGTTCTGGCCAGAAATTCCTATACAGGAGAGAGCACACAGGAGTTTTTCAAGGTGGTGCTTTTTTCCTGTATTTTAATCACTTTCAAAGAACAAGGCTAGATCTTTGTCATGTTCTATGAGGAAAATCCTTCCTTTTCTCTTCACCTTTCAAATGCTCCCCATATCAAAGCTGGAGGTTCAGGAGGTGTTATTTGCTATCAGAAACAGTCTTGAGACCCATTCATTCTTCTCTAGAATTAAAAGCCTTAACATGAAGGAGGTCGAGGTCAAGCCTATGCCACTCATGTCCTGTATTTCAGCTGCATCTCTTGGAGGGCTGGACTTTCAGCTAATATATCTGCAGTGAAATTAAAAACAATGATACTTTGCAGACTTTTATCCACTAATGACTTGTCCACTGTGCTATAGTTCAGACTCTGAAATAATACTTACAGCTAGACTACGAGAAGTTGTTTACCTGGGAGAATCCTTCATTTCAGGGGAAGTGACAGCTGGATCTAACTGGTATTTTCAACTTCTCCCCGAAGTGGGTCACGTTCTGAACTTCGTTATCCCTCTCGATACAGAACGACACCACTGAGCTCATCCTAACCAGACACCAGGATGCAGCCCATTAATCCTCATTTGGGTAGAGTTTCTTTTTCCTTATAAATTTGAGCTAGCTCTGATTACTGAGCATGACTTGATTAAGAAAGGCGGCTCCTCCTACCATCTGTCAGGTCTTTATAACAACAACACTGGCTTATTTCTTTGCTTGTTTCAAGTGTGGCACATCACAAATTACTGCTGGCTGAATGTTAGATTTGTTCATTGCGGGAAAACTTAATCCCAGGTGCAGAGGAGGTGGGGAAGTTGTGGGGAACTGCAAATAAACAGCTATAAAGCACATGCCATCATGCTGAATTACAGAACGAGGACAAAAGCAGCCCATTTCAGCAAAGCTGCTCTAAGAAGGCAGAATCCCGGGGGCTATTTTCTGTCCTGTCTTTGTGATACGTGCAGCCTTTATGAAATAAGTCAGAGCAGAGCTTCACTCTAAAAATTTTAACGATAATAACTCTGTTTAAATGGAAGCTGTTATCAGAGATTCATCCATTCCTCACTTTTGACAGTGTTCTCCATCAGGACATCAGGAGCATGGGCTGAACTGGTACCACTGGGTGGCAGGGATATTTCCCAGATCACACCTTGTTTAATTAGAAATGTATAAGGAAAGCAGACAGCTCCTTGCATTTCCTCTGCAGCTGCAGCAACGGATTTGATGTTTTTCTTATCTAAGAGGGAATATGTGACCTTCGTGCTTTTGCATTAGCTGTGCCCTCACTCATGGATGCTTTTCATCTTTGGAGCTACAGCAGGAAGAAACTCATCTCAAAGAGTCAGCCCTGCAGCTACTGGCACAGCATCCTACTTTCATCACTGAGCACATCGCTGCATCCTTGTCAGAGGGGGACTGACATTTTGTGATGGGTCACACAATGTTTAGGAGCCCAAATGTGTGCCAGAGAAGCAGCCCACTCGGTTCTGTCAGCCACATGGTCACAGCAGTACGAAGGACCAAGCTTAACAACTCATCTGCAGCCCCAGCTGATGCAAACGCAGAGCTTAATTTCATGGCCAGTATTCAGACTGATATCAGACACTTCAAGGATGCTCACAAACAGTAGCAAATAAGATTTACAAAAATGGCGCACTCTGAGGTTTAGGAAGAAAAGATGGACCAGGAATTGGTCTTCTGAAGGGCATGTGAAAGTGTGAAGATACTTTCAAGGCCACCCCAACCTTCCCACTCTGCTGCTGCACTCACGTCGCCCTTTGTGGCACATCACGGAGTTCCAGGAGGACACTGCTCATGATCAGCAAATGCAGCATGCTTAGCTGGGATAAAAAGAAGTTATTTTGTCAAAGAACTGCTCTCCAAACTTCTGTCCCACTTGGCACAGGCTGGAAGTAGGACTGGTCACAGCTTCACAAACAATGTGTTTTCCCAGGTCAAGGCAAAATTTCTCATATAAATGTTTCCGGCACAGACTCTGTGACAGAAAACCAGGATTAAGTCTGTGGACCTAGTTTTAAAATATCTAGTTAAAATGCTTTCTTCTGCCTGGATCCCCCACTACACTTGTGCTGGCAGAATAGCAGCACTGAGCTTTAGTGGAAATCAGGACAATTTAGACATGACTTTGGGGCTGACCTAATTGGTATATACATATAGCTGAGGGGAGCAGGAAACTGAGCTGTGTTAGGTCTATCCGGTAGCATCTTACTAGCTGTAAAGTGGGAGGTGATGCATCTCTGAGAGGATGGGATGCTAACAGTGGGTTTAAGTCTCTAAGCACATCTCGTGTAAGCTGAATGATTACAGACCTGTAAGAAAGTGAAGGTGAGATGAATGCTTCTGCTGACAATAACAAATAATAACAGTCTGTTTGCCAGTCACTGCAGATGATAAAAATTGCATTGAAAATCCAGTTCTCAAATATATTCCAGCCTGACTTTTGATCTTTTACTTATTCTTTTTTGATCACGAGCCAGTGGTGGTGCTGGATGGTGCAGAAAAAAAGAAGCAAAGTGGAGAAACTTTGTGATTTTTCTTTAGACTTACAGTTCTCAGTTAATTAGAACCATCAGTTGGCATCTTAGTGACAAATACATCCTATTTTGCATCAAGCCAAAAAAAATGTCAGAGGTTGTAAACCCAGACAGATGTTTTGAAGCAAGTGATCGAACCTGACAGGTTTATTGAGATTGTTTGGTATTTGTAAAGCACTTAGAATGGATTGAGAAATAGCAAAAAGCATTCTTCCAGACAAGTCATTTTACATCAAGTTTTAGTCATAACCAAAAGTGCCCCGCAGCAGTGCTGATTCAACTTTATTTAATAGAAAGCCGTACACAAGAATCAATAAAGGTTACCAATTTGCACACAGTATGATAAACTACATATATTTTGCAGATGTCTGGGAATGAGTTTAAAATTTTTTTTCAGATTTTGCAGTTTAAAATGTGGAACAGGACAGATTAGAGATCGGATTTTCCTTAAAAAGCCCCATTTAGGCTGAAATTCCATTCCAGTGTCATGAATTTCCAGCAACAAAGCCTGTTATCAATAAAATCCTGTAAAGAGCAGATTCATGATTTAAAGAGATTTTTTTTCTCTACAGTACATATTAATAGTTCTCCCTCTATAGTGTTTCTTAGGAACACCTATATAATATAGTCCTTTTGTTTTATTAAAGCATTAAAGCTGAACAGTTACAGAAATGGCCAAGGACTACTGGACAGGCTTTCAAAAGCATAAGGCATTATCTGCCTTGGGCCCACTGAAACCTGCTGATGTTTTAGTACAATAAGAACAGGCCAAAGATACTATTGAGGACTTTGGGTAATAAATTCTTTGTGGAATTTATATTTTTGATAGTAGCTGATAGTTTGTGTTCTGTCATTCAAGCTGATTGGAACCAAATACCAAAATCCTATCATTGCCTTAGGAACCTCTAATACAACTGGAAATAAACTCTCCAAAATGTACTCTCTACTTTCAACGTAAACTATATTTTATTATAAAAATGCAAGCTCAAAACTTCATGAGGACCTTGTTTTTCCCATTTCCCAAAAGGAAAGGGAAAGAGCCTGGCATCACACACGGACACGGTACTCCCATAAAAAGAGACAGAAGTCCAAATATGGCTACAAAAAAACTGTGTACGTCGTGTACCAAGCTGTGCACTGTGTCTTCTAGACAATGCAACTTCAGGGACTTGGGTGACTTACATCTGTTTCCCCAAGAGCCAGCCTTACATGTTACGCCAGTGCTTGTACAGAAGCACAACAGGCTAAGGGTTAAAAAAACCCACAGATAGAGACTGGCTAATGGAAACACGTTGTCTATTATACTTTGAATTCTGCATCTGCTATTTCAGTAGTGCTCAGATGCAATAAGGAATCTCATAGCGAGAACATTATATGTCCTTACAGAGTTATACTGAAGCCTAACAGAAACCTGCATATATCTCCCGAGGAAGAGAGATACAATGAGTGACCTTTGAAAGCAAATATTTGCTTCGCAGTGATATAAACACTTCAGTGCAATAAATACAGGAAAATGAAAATGCTGCAATTTACTGTGATGACGGCAACACTGCAATAAAATGTTCTTTTTTAATCACTCCCCCTGTTATTAAAGGACACATCTATTTTCCTGTGGATATTTGTAGCCAGAGGATGACTGCATTGGCGTATTCTGCTACAAAAGTCAGGCTCGGTCAATACCATACTTTGTGCTTCTTTCTTGTAGGATTGAAAGAGCGTTACTGCAGTGCTGTGGCATTAGTAGAGCCACAGAAAACCCAGAGAAAGACTTTGGATCGAGCATCTCAGGGTGGCTGTTGAGCCATTTAAAGCTGGAAGTTGTGTTGCAGCTATTCTCCTTTCATTTTTAATCTGGTTGGTTGTAGAAGGAGCACGCTCTGTCAAAGGGGGGAGATGAAGTTCACCTACAGATGAAAGCGGTCACCCTTGCCTCCTCAGTGTTGCCTTGCAGCTGTTCCATTGTCTCCCTGAGTGTTGTGCAAGGCATGTTCAGTCATACAGGGCCAGGCACAAGGCAGCTCTGTGGATGGACAGCATTCTGCTGTCAATCTGCACATCCTTTTCCCTGCCGCCCCTTCCCACCAGCTATCGCTGACAGGCAGGGAGCTATCTAGAGCTCAGCTGCCCAGCACATTGGCCATGTCTTTCATCGTCTTCACCAGCCTTCCTTAGATGGGCTTTTTGCAGCTGGGTTATAAAAAATGGACTGGCATTAACCCCAAAGTTCAGCGGAGACCAGAAACCGCCTACTAACACCAGCAGGGAATGAAGTGACATCAAAAGTGAGAACCTGCTGCAGAAGGAGGTTTAGATGCCAGCACCGGTGTGTGTTGCTGACACCAGCAGGTTCCCCCTGAAACGGTGTTGCAGATGTGGTGTTTGAAGGTGGATTCCAACAGAAAGACAAGAAAGGCACGTGTGTGCTGCCCACAGCCAGTGTGACAAACAGCAGCTGGTGAGAAATTACTCAGGGGAGTTGGGAGTGCAGTTTTTACAGATCATGGGCTCTCATCAATGGCCCTCACAAGCTCTAACTCTTCTAGATTTCAACTTCTGTCATCTCCGTTTCCCCCAGAGCTCACCACAGTTAATACCATCTATAATAGTAACGTTTCCTGCTTTGGCTTTTATTGTATTTTCATTTATCTGAAAGCACTTGGAGGACAAATCAGCTAATTTTGTAATGAAAAATCCTACTTAAAATTTTTACGCTATTGCAGGAAAAAAAAAAAAAGTAATAATGAAAAATTACTCAACTTTGTTATTTAGGTTTATTTGAAATAGCTCCGAAATAATATGTGGAGGAAAATCTGCTTTTTATATTACTTCTGCAGTGCAGCCTATTGCCTGGATGTAATTCATTCACAAAATTTTCAGCAAAGTTCTCACTTCCAAAAAACCACCTTTGTTACGTTTGTGAGTGATTAAGTTTGTGATTAAGCTAAAAAGCTGCCTCTCCATTTCTGTAGGCTGATGTCAGCGTTAGCCTGTGGCACAGACACCTCACCTCTCTTCTGTTGCTGTCCCACAGTGGGTTACTTGCAAGCCTTTGGGCCCAGCTCCACAGCCCAGGCTGACGGAGTACGGTGATAACTGATTTCACTCTGGTTTTTGCTTGATATTCAGTAAAGAATAATGATTACTGGTGAGGGCTTGTGGAAGAGTGACTGGAAAAGACAGGCACTGCGACCTTGCAAATCCGAATTCAGGAGCAGCAGGCAATTCCTAGTTTGTTACTGTCTTCTTTCATCACCTTAGGCAACTTATTTTGCTCTCGGGGCTTGCTTGCGTTGCCTGAAGATAGGTCTGTAAAGCTATGAGATGTGCTGGAGGTATTTGGTTTCCTGCTGCTGGCTGTATCTGTCAGAGTTGTGCAGATGTCTTGGATACCCTCTGAGGGGACTGCTTGTCCATGTGTAACAACTAAATCTATCTCCTCTCTACACAATATGGATTAAATTATTCTATTCCTTCCTATCTTGTCCTTTTTATATATATTTTTTTTTTCCTATTTAAATTGCAGGTGTTTCAGGGCATGGACTGGCACTCAGTTTGGGGATATATGTAGTGCAGGACAACGAGGGCTTTTGGATAAATGGTAGTGAGCATGACGTCGTATTCTCACAGTGCATCTCTGTGTCAGTACCTATATCTGGCTGCCGTGAGAACTCTCCAGTCAGAGGCCAAAGTGAAGACTTCTGACTATTTGTTGAACGTGTTGGAAAAAATAATTGGAAAGAAGTTTACCTATGGGCTTCTGTTGCTATAATGACAAAAATCTCAATTAAAATATTTCTTAGAATGAATGCAACCGCACAACTTAAATGTGCTGCCAGGGAATTGCTGCTTCTTGTAAACACGGGCATCTCTACCCCTGGCAAACCCCTGATCATCAGCAGGTAAATCACTGTGATTCTGCCTACACACAGTAGACAAGTTGTGTTGACGCAACCGGCTCCATGCCTCTGGTTTCTGCAGATAGGGAGGTTATGAGCAATACACTCCCTGCTTCCTCCCAAGCCCTGCAGCCACGGGCGATGGCAGGTGGCAAAAGTTGCCATTGAGATCTCCGAGAATAACAGGAAGTCATAAAAAAAATGCCTGGAGCCACCCCCTCCCAATACAAAGCAAGTCATTGTTGTCCCGTAGGTTGTCACACCGCGCTGACAACACTGGCTTGGTTTTCTGAGGCTCCAACATGTGCGTGTTGCTTTATCAGCCTCTTGCACCAAAAAAAAAAAGCACAGAGCAGCCATTTTGTAACAATTTCACTTGAGAGTAATAACAACTTTCTGTGCATTTCCCTGCTAACAACACTGCTTCAGAAAATAAACCTTTCAATGTGTTATCTCCTTGCAGTCATTTCTCCAGCTATGTACCCACACAGTTTTCCCTTTTTTTTTCCCGCCCCTTTCCGACACAACAGAAAAACATTGCAGACAGTGATATTTGTCTGCGGGAGAAGCCAGCCAGGGCAGTGGAGGATGAAGACGTGAACCTGCATACCAGGAGTGGGCACCTTATCTGGAGGGACCTGCTGTCTGCACAGAGGACTCTGGATAGAGACCTGGACCAAACAGGCTGCTGTGAGTCTAATTCCCTGCTCGCACAGGTAGCTGCCTCGTACAGCATCATTTATAATTTAGCAAGCAATGTCCTGTGATTCCCTAAGTTTATTGTGTTCCCACTATTTCTGAGTCCAGACACTCCCTTCTCCAATATCCAGAAAATATTTCACTTCAGGCACAAATGAATTCACAGCTATAAAACGGCAGTTTGTTCCTCTGCCTACCTTGTCCTGTGGCTTTAGTTTCTCGCTTTCCCTGCTCTCTCCTTCTCTCTCTCTGAGGTATATAAACATCAATCATAACCTTTCTCAGCTTTTCTTATGACATGAAGGATCAGACTCTGTTAGTCCTTTCTTGGTAGATGGACTCTTTGTTGCCCTGCTCATCCTAGCAGCTGTTGGTTATGCTAGTTCCAGTTTGAATTAGTCTTCTCTGGAAAAGGATAGCTGGCATTTCACAGGGTATTTTAAATGAGGATATAGGCTTTTCTCGAAGGGCTTAGTGCTTCCCCATGCCTCCAGGAGATACATGCTCCAAAATATCCTGCAACCTCACTTGCCATTTGCATAGATGTATCTTGATGGCTCAGGACAAGAAATCCAGGTATTAGTAGAGAGGATTAAAGAAAATGTCTTGACTTGTGACAAAGCTATTTACATTCTGTGGCCAGAATCTGGGAGAGAAACAAAAGGCATCTGCTTAGTTGGGGGATGAGATTTCTGACTGTGTCACAATTTTCAGTGAAACACACACCCTGAATTCATTCAGGTCTTCCTCAAAATGTTTGCTTGCCATCACTGACAAGCAGTCAGCCTCTCTTCGACTATATTCCAACCTCCATTTCTTTATGCTGCTCCTAAGCCACTAAATCTGATTAATGGTCAATTTTAGAAGCTAGGGGTGAAAGTCACGCCCCATTTCAAGCTGGAGGTAGTTTCACCACTGCCATTAGTGGGGTCAGGCTTGGAGGTGAGGCTGTCAGCCAGCAACATCCTGGTAGGTGCCGGCAACGTGTGGAAGGTGAACAGCTGAGGGGGTGGGAGGGCTGGGGGGGATGTCTGTGTGCAAACATAAAACAGGAGTGCTTGGCATCTCAAATGCCAGGTTTTCCTGAGGCTCTACCTCCCCCCTTCGGCTTCTCTTAGATGAACAGATGGATAGAGAGATAGAATATACATATACATAAATAAAATGGAATTATTGCAAGACATTTATTAAGGGAGTCAGGAGACAGCAAGGAATAAGAAAACTGCATGGCAGATTTCCTGGGGAGCATGAAGGGCATTCCCACCAGGCTGCATGAGGCCTGTTGCATTTGCTTCTCTTAGATTTATAGAAAGAAACTGTCCCTCTGCACAGTCAAGAGTGTGCAGAGCTCCTGCCTCCATATACACATCCAAGCCTCTCCTGGTTTAAGTTAAACATCACCGCTGCTGAGCATTCCAAGCCAAAATGGTCTTTTGGTGTGAGGGCAGGAGTCAAACCTGGGCAGTGACAGGGAAACTAGCATGGGACAAAGGCAGGTGCATTTTTCCTGGGAAGCTAAGTGGGGCCTCCATCCACTCTTGGCTCATAGCACCGAAGGTGTTCAGCAACTGTCTGTGCCAAAGCATTACTGCTCCTTTTTTCTACTGTTTTAAGAGTGGCTCATGCACCATGACTGTGAAGTGCTGAGGTTTTGCAGGTGGTATGAGACACACTTACTTCCAGAGGACTCCAGGAAAGGGGTCAGTCATAGCCTGGGAAGTCAGTGAGCAGTGAGCAACAGCCTATTCACTCACATTTGTCCCACAGAGGCTGCATCAATCTGATTCAACCTTATAAAGTCTCTATAATATAGAAGATGAGCTGTGTGTGCCTATTAACTACCCACTGGTACTGCATCTAGTGTCTGTGAGTCAGGAGTGCTGCAGCTACGTAACAGGTAACGCAGCATGAGAAAATTACAGTAACTCAGCCCTGTCTGCTCATTCTTTCACTCTTAGTCCTGCCAGTGGGCACGTCTTACCCATCTGTGTGGTGGCAATCAACTGGCTGCTGTTGGTTTGTGTCCATGGGTGAGGGGTCTCCCTCATACATCAAGAGGAGCAGACCTGGTAGCAACAGAGTAAATGAGCTGAGCTTCTGCAAGAGCTTTAAACGTGAGTAGTTGTTCAAAAGGCCTCACTCCACATTTCCTCAAGCCTAAGTCTTCTCTGCCTTTGCAAAATCAGTGCAAAATGCCACTGTGTCAGAAGAGTCACACAGGCTTATATTCCATGCAGATCAAATCAATGGCAGAAAACACAAGCCAGTAGAGATCATCCTCAAATTTCTTATAATGATCCAAGAAAGCAGACAGCCAACTGAAGAAAGACTTTTTTAAGCTAAATGAATGATGAAAAGGAAACCCACAAACGGGAGAAAGATATTTTTTTTAGGCTAAATGGATGATGGAAAGAAGACCCACGAGTATTACAGGAAGAAAAGAGAGCACATTTGCATTGGACTCTGTCACAAAGTAGAGCTACTGCCACGTTTGGTGGAAGTCTACTAGTCAGGGGGAAATTTTGTGGTAACTTTATTTAATTTGAAAGTGATTTTTTTTTAATTAATTAAATGGAACAATTAATAACTCAGTCACTAAAACAGCTTTGAAATTCATTATTGGTATGTTAAAAATGGATGTGACAAGCAGTGAGCATAACTAGCACTTTTACAAACTTCGTATGGAATGGCTGATGATCTTGATGAATATGGAAAAAGGTTTTGTGGCAAAAGAATTATAACTCAGTATTTTAGTTTAAAAGATACGTTAGTGACATAGTTAACGCCATGGGCATCAGTGTTGTCATAGCTTTGATTTCCAAACAGTAGACAGCAACAAGGTATTCCCCTGACAGCTGTCAGCAGACTCTGGCAGACCACATTTCATTTCCTTCTGTGCAGTTTGTATTTGCAAGATTTCTTTGCAGTCCAGGACTCACTCCTACCCCTGCCCCTGATCTTTATTACACCATAAGGACTTACTTTTCCAAGGCTGAACATAACTTGATAATTTGTATTTGTTGAATGGAGCGCTGCACAAGCCCCACTCCTTCACTACTTCTCAGCAGTTGATCTTAGTTTTTTGCTCCTTTTACCCTCACAGCACCACTGACACCTTGTAAGTGCAGTATTGTTTTGCTGGTGGAGGATGCACACTCTTGGCTGCTGGGCCAACAGGCTGTGGTTTCACTGTGGCTTTTGTGGGCAGGATTCAGTGGCTTTCAGTGCACTTGTGTGGGCACTAAGGCAAACGTGTGATGCTTAAGGACATGTTCTTTTAGCAAGAGGTGGTAATGTAGATTCTGGGTTATTGCAGCTGTGATCTTAACTTTAACAGAAACGAATGAAAGACAATTAATGCAGCTATTGCTACATATATGCATTTTAATAGGGGAGAAAATTCTTTACTCTGGGATCATGAGTGTGTTAGGAATGTAAACAGGCAACTTTCTCTATTGACATGTATTTGCACTAAGCAGAGCAATTAATTATGTTTCTAGTATTTATCCTTTCCTTTCATTTCTGCCTGACGGTAAAAGTCTGGCCATGTTTCAACCAATAAACTGATATATTTTTAGCAGAAATCTTCTTTAACTAAGTCGCCAGAGTCAAATCAGCAGCTGACAAAATATAAGCATTACGAAACTGGGCTGACGGTGTTATTTGTAGAATGGGATTTTTAACTGAAGAAGGGTGATTTTTTCCAGCTGTAAGGAACAGCAAAAAAAGATGTCAAAGAAAAGATCTCATTGTCTTTGAGAGTCTTGGTCATCACTGATTATTCATGTTCTTTTTCAAATTAAAGAGCTTTATCTTTAAAGAACCAATTTCATTATCCATATATCAAACTATCTGTCTGTCCATCCTTCTGTTCATTATATCATACAGCATTTGAAGCAGGTAGCAAGAAAGAAGGGAGTTTGCCAATTTGAGGTTTTTCCCTTGTCCATTTGTGGTAAGGACAACATCAGGTGGAAATGGAACACCATAAGTAAAATAGAAAAGGCACAAGAGATTATAGGCCTGAGTCAAAGCCCCATCACCCCGAGGGACTGCTATCCAAAATGTGTCTGAAATTTGTTCAGGACACTATCTGCACCTCGGCACTACTGCCAATGGATTTCCTCTAGGGCAATGGAGTTTAATAATGGACAAGCAAACAAACAAACAAACAAAAAGCGTCAAAAAAAAAACAAAACCGGGGAGAAAAAAACAAACAAACAACAAAAAAAAACCATCAAAAGACCATTCTGAGAGCACTCTGGGTTACCTCGGAGGAAGCCTTGTGTTTTGCAGACCAATAGCCACGCTTTTGGCTCAGGGCTGACTTTCTGCCACGTCTAGGGGAGCCCAGTCCACTCTCTATTTTGTGCTGTAGTCTCCACTGGGAACATAAACTGTGGAAGTAGGTGTTAAAGCTGAAGAAAGTCCATGAGCTTTGAAAAACTTACTTCCCTTCAGGAAAGCAAAAGAAATAGCTACAGCCACATTATAAAAAGAAAGGACCCCACTTAGTCTTTGACTACCTTCATTCTCGTCAATGCGATACACAGCTAGAAATGTGAGTATGTAAAATGCAGCTGGCACAATATAAGGACACAGCAGAGTATCTTTTTTTAATGCAGTTTATATGGCAAAAAGGCCTGGAAACCCAATTTTAAACCAATAAACCTTTTAGAGATCTAAATTCTGTTTATTTCAAGGCTCCTTCATAGAGGCACAACGGCAAAAATTCTGCTGCCATCAAACAGCTCATCTCCCTGAAGTGAAGTTTGACCTTTGACCAGCCCAGACCCACTGCCAAAAACCTGCAGTAGTGCAGACAAGGGAGAGGATCTGGCTGCTCCCTTCACTGGGCACAGCTGGGAGATTACATGCCGAGATCCTGGTGTTGTATCCACTATTTCATTACTGGTGAATGTTTAGACTGAAAACAATCAATTGGGAACAACTGTTTAAGACTTAAATTTACTATGCACTTACAGTTGTGCAAGTTAAGTATTGAAAGCATCTGACATTTCTAGGTTAAGTAACAAATTATATTAGCCACAGGAATGCATAATAGCACCCCACGGATATGCAAAACTTATTCACTCTTTTTCAAAGGCCACTGCTGCTTTCTGATTCACACCTACAACTAATTCCTAGCTACTCATTGCTACTCATTTCCCAGGATTCAGTAATACAAATTCAAAGAGGCCAAGGGCACACATGCACACAAGCTTTCCCTGGTGCAGGGTACAAGAACTCATTATTTATTACAGACTCACAAGGCTGATTTAGAAACTTCTCTTCTTTATGAAGTCCATTTCAGCCTTCATGAGCTGATGAAAAAAAAAAACCCCAGTGCGCTCCTCCAGTGAAGATTACCCTGACTTGCAGGCAAGGATTTAGCTGTATAAATAGAAGAGCAGAATTTCTATACTTTTTTTTCCTCCTTTCTTTTTTTGTTGACCAATCAATTCAACAACAGGCTAGATAGTGCCTCAAGGGCACCACTTTCTACCACGTGATCAACAGATTAACAGAGAGACTGCAAAATCCTCTCCGCTCAAACTGTTTTAACAGAGGATCAAAATCTTTCTGCGTAAGGATTTTTATTTAGCTAGTTCTTTCTATTCAGTTTGCACGTTTGTGAAGGAATTAAGACTGGCAAGGGCACGCAAGATGGTCTGGTTTCTTTTCTAACCTTTCCTTTCAATTTGTGCTTGGGAGTAAAAAGTTTTCCAGTTCCTTTGTGAGAATGCTGCCACTTCCCTTACAGTTGCTTCATCATTGATTGAATCTCATGAACCCACAGATGATGGCCCTGAAAGGTCAGAACTTAAAACATTTTGCAAAAGCTCCCCCATTTTCTTGCTCCTGTTCCTGTTCTCAGTTAAGGGAGATGGATATATTGAAATAGGCTGTGATATAATCCATAGGGGAAAGGTTCAGAAAAACATGAGCTGTGTGGGTCCTATGGGGTTACATGAGATTTACAGAGCTCTGCCGAACGCTAAAACACAAGATTAAATTTGACAAAGTAAATAAAATAAACAACGATTGACTGATTCTTGGCCTCAGCAGCCTGGCTACTGGGAAGCTGATGTGCTATTTGCAACATAGAGGTATAGGGGGATTCTTATTGAAACCCCTTATATTTAATGCACAGATCTCTGATGTAGGCAGGTACAACTCCTGCCAACGGCAAGAGGATACGTTCCCTGTTGTAGCACAGGAGTGCTTTTGCTGGAGAAAACAGGATTTAATAAATAAATAAATAAATAAAAAAGCAGAAAACCAGACTGCCTTCTATTCATCTAAGGCACAAAAGCACACCTGGAGCTATGTAGATTGTCACATGTGAAGGTCTACACACAGCACAACCAAGAGATTTCTTTGGCTACACCATGTGTTGAAGCAAAGCTCACCCCCTCACTCAGCTGCTGGACGATGAACCGAGCAGTGAGCTGGGATGAGAGCAATTCACATACTACCAGCAGAAATGGAAAGAATAAACTCAGAAAAACAAAATTAATAACTGACATTTGAGAGCAATCAGTCTGGTCATGAACAAGTTGCAGAATTCAGAAATAAAGGATTTCCCCAGAACTGTGCTTGGATATTTCCATAGTTTCTCTGTCAATATCCTACAGCTCCAGATTTCAATCTGGGGAGCAGCGTGTGAGCTACACAGATGAGGGCAGAGCGAGTTTGCCTCACTGCCTGTCAATGAAAGCACCAATTCTTTTTGCATTTAAATTCCTAAACCTTTTTCTGCCACGTCTGGGACAAACATAGGGTGACTTTGGGCCTTTAAGACCAGAGGCTTTACAAAAAATGAAGATATAGAACATTGCTTACAAAGGATGTATAGTGACAGCCAATCTGATTCTTTTATATATTAAAACAGGACTTTTTTTACATCAGAAAAAACAGATTTGCCTTCCAATGTCTAACTTCATAAAACTCTCATTTATTTAGGCACATTTGCATTCATTCACCTGAGAGTAAATACAGAGAAAATCTGGTTTTCAGCTGAGACAGTCTGCTTTTCCAGTCCTCTACATGAGAGCACAGCTTGTCCCAAGGACAAGCGACGATCAGCAGTGCTGCCTCCAGAGCATTGCAGAGATGACTCACCCAGACTCAGACCCCAGCAGACCAGGAGCAAGAGGCACCATTGCTTATGAAACTGCAGCATGACAAGGACCACAGGGCAAAGCCTGTGGTGAGATCGAGCTGGGGGTGTACAACTCGTAACGCTGAGTACATCTGGCTCAGCATGATCTATGACACAGAAGACATGCCTGAATAAGAGAGACAGCAGCAGACATCCTCCCAAAAGGCATATTCAGCAGTGGTAGGTGGCTTCTGGTGATGTCCCCAAACAAGAAGCTAGGAGTTGGCTACTTTGTGGCCTGTAAAATCAGACATTGTAAAATAAGGAAACTCTACCTCACAAGGTGCTTTTACACTTTTAAGTGGCCAAATGGTCAGTGTTCAAGGCTAGGTTTCTCAAGCAGATGGTGCACCCAAGGGTTTTGCTGGAGCTGCTTCAGGAAACAGTAAATGTGCCTCTCCTCTGAGACCCCCCCCAGGTAGAGAGCCATCTTTTCAAGTTTGCATAGAAATGCTCTGGTCTTTCAATATCATCCAAAATCCCTTTATTTTTTCAGCTGGTTTTAGTTTGGAGAGCTCTGCCTTGACTTCTATCCCTCCTACAAGTGTCTATTTGAGGAGTTTTAGAAATGGGGATATTTTGAAGTCAAGAACAATACTTGCTAATGAAGTAATTTGTTAGTAAAGTAAGTTCCAATCAAGAATATTGACATGCTGTATTATATTTTTATAAATACTACTCCTGTAAGTAAAGACAGCAGGATGAGGCATGAACTTCACTTAAGTGTAATCCAATTTACATCTAAAGCAAACATTGTTTTCTTGTGTATTTTATATAATCTAAACTCCTGGGTGAAGAACCATCGAGTCTTCATTCTTGACCTAAGAATAATGTAGGAACCGTTCTCTGTCTGGTAAAGAATTTGTTTTCTGTAAGCAACATAGCCCACTTCAATGTTTCAGATTGAACTACTTCCACAGTGCTGACACTTATTCCTCAGTACGTGAAGAAAAAGAAGGAGATGACTCCTTCCTTCACAGAACCCTGGTGACACATTAAAACCATGCATCGCAAGAGATCTTGTAGTGCGGCTGCTACCTTCATGCTTAACTCAGGGTAAATTGAAGAGCACAGATTCACATTGAAGTTACCCTCTTAAGCTTTGAAAATGCGTCTAAAGAGCACATCTCAGTGACATATAGCCTGGACACATCTGGTAGACTAAAAGCTCCTTGTTCAAGCAAATAAAAAAAAAACCAAAACATGAAAAATGAGAAAAAAAGAGGAATATTTATGTCACTTAAATGAGTAAATGGCTTAAGAGAGCTTTGTAACTGTATTTCATCTCCTGCAAGCACAGAGCCCTGTGACTGACAGCCAAACCATTGTCCGAAATGCCCAAAGCCTGGCCTGGCTATGACGTGCGATGGGCAAAGACAGCAATCGACTGCTGCGGCCACAGCCCTCAGGCTCTCAGGTCTCCTCCCTCATGTGGTGAAATGCTGAGGCACTAGTGAAAAGCTGCACTTCCAGGTGACCTTGAGCTGAAGAGAATAGGGGCAAGAGATTTATTTAAGGAGCTTGTGGGAGGGGCATGTTCTATTTTTAAAGAAAAATAATCCATTTTGGAGGTTTATTATACTTTGTACCTGGGTAGCAGAGAAAAAGAAGCACCCTCCTCCTCAGAGGGATGTATTGCAAACCCATCATGAGCTTCATGTTTTCTTCAGCACCTGACTGTCCTCACTGGGCTCTTCTGCTCCAGAGCTGGCCCATCAGCAGTGGGATGCCTTTCCCTCTGTCCCACCATTCACAGCTGGACCCACAAACCTTTCTTTCCCAGAGTGTCACCTCTTTGCCTTCATCAACATCCCCTGGTTCCTGCAAAACAGAGGGCACTTCAGACTGTGCTGCAAGTCCTGCTGCCAAGGCTGCGGTGAAGAGGCCAAGAAGGAGCTTTCCTGGGTGTTAAATTCAGGCAGGAGTAGGGCAGGGAGGGCATGCTGCAGTATCCCTTTTAATATTTGATGCAATGAAGTCCTCTGCCTTGGAGATTTGCTGTCAGCTGCTGCACCATGTGCAGTCTGCTGCAGGATCCAGCACTGGAGACCTGCGGGAACCAGACCCGAGCACACGTCCCCAGAGCAGAGGGCATAGCAGGCAGTGGGCAAGGAGGGGGGTCAGGTTTGGCAGCCTTCTTCTCCTGGGGGAGACAGAGCTGTGCAGCTGTTAAGGAGGCTTTGTGCTTTGTCCTGCTTTTGTTCAAACCCCAGGTGAAGGGAAGCACAACAACAAGCTGACAAATTATTTATTCTCTTTGTTTTTCCCTACATTCCCCTTTCCTCATCATGAGGAATCCAGTTTTGGTAATGCAGGATAGAAGAGTCACAAAGAACGGAATTTTTTCTTCAGGTTGCATTAGATATGGAGAGTAATTGCTGTCTGAAACTTCAGACAGGCCCTGGATGAACATGAACCATCATCAATGCCCAGTAGACAGCTGGCAGCAGTCTGTGAAGCAAACTTAGCTTTAATCTGAATTTCAGGCAACCCAGAAATACAGTCCATGATTTAAAACTTTGTCCTGACATATAACAATAACTGTAACTGTGGTGGAAATTGGCAAATGTGGAAAATTAATTTTAGATTCATTCTAAATTTCATTAATTTTATAATATTATATATTATATATAAAAATATATATATATAA
>WTSP01027001.1:4573-21019 GCA_025331215.1 Actenoides lindsayi | reverse complement strand
ACCCCCTCCCTGCTTTTCTTTCTTTTTAAAGAAACACACAATTCAGGACCTGTGGAAAAAAGCTGAAAATGTGACCCAGATGCATTCTTGGATGTCTGAAGCATGTCAGAACAAATGAAAGGCAACTCGGTTATTTCTCTTTAAGTCACAGCACTTTCAGAGGCTTGTTTTGGCACGATCAATTAGCTCTGCACTTTTTCCACCTTCTTCGGAAGCAGTGGGAGCTTTACAAGTACCATTTTATAATCCTCATACAAGCTACTAATGCTTTCGATTCCCATCAATTTGTTGCCAGACACAAAAGGGTTTAATAACAAAATGATTGATAACTCTATTTAAACAGAACATTAGCCTAATGATGTATGAAACTAGCGGAGTTGTTAGCTTATGTACAAATGTATTCATTCCTTAAAGAGCAACTGAAGTTGCCTTGTCTGGTGTCTAAATCAGTTTTCTTATCGCACTGCAGATTTCTCCTTTGCATTAATCTTCGGAGATGACCACTTTTTAGGCACATTGAGAGAACTTGCTCGCTGCCCACAGTTGTTCCCAGCATCTTGGGAGACAGTTGGCCATGTGAAAAGAGACCCAGACAGTAGGTGATGATAGGGCACCCATGTTAAACCACGTGTAGCCCACACAATCAGTGCAGCCAGTGTTGCTCCCTACCTTCTCTCCACACAACATGCTTCACCTCAGAGGTCATGAGGTCATGTCTTTGAACTCTTCACGAACACTACTATTATCTGAATTGTGTTGTGAATTTATTCTGAGTTTATTTTTATTTTTTCTCCCAGAAGTGGTAAACCTTTTAGGTACCTTATCCAGCGGTTTTCTTCAAAACACCAGTAAATAGGGGCCGAAAGCATAGTGCAAACATTTAGGAATCTGTCCAGCAGTGCAGTCTCCTGTGGATGCCACACATGCTCTGTATGATGCCAGTGTTTCCAGTCAACTCAGTTGCTGGGAACTGAGCTAAACTGGCTTGCTGCAGCTCAGTCTTAAGCCCTCAAAGCATCCATGTTACGCTTAGAACTCAGGTCCTAGTTTTGTTTTGGGTTTTTTTTATCTCTCAAATCTCAAGCTGCCAAAACTCATGGAGGGTGAGCAAAATGTGAAAACAGTGATGAGACATGTAATACTGGCGCTACAGTGATTACAGTGTTTTGCAGTATGATATCCTCTACTTAAGAGTGTGACTTAATTGGTGTTGTAGTTGTATTTTGTGTAGTTGGGGCCAGGTGATACAATGAATATCTGTCTCTCATTACTATTGCTAGTCAGCAGTTACTGGTGGCACTTGCCTCCATTAAGTTCTGTTTTTTCTAGTGGTTCCCAGACATGCAGCTATTGCATGGGAAGCAGCAGGATCTTGGTGTCACCTTTTACCCTTCCCAGAACTCCCACAGCAGGAAGTTCTTTACCAAAGGACTTAGCCAACAGGACTATGCAATTGCTGCCAATGTATTAAGGGTTGTCTAAGGGAAATCAGGCTCTCTGTTGCACGCAGATGTGGTGTAGATATGGTGCTTAGAGACACGGTTTAGTGGTGGATTTGGCAGTGCTGGGTTAACAGTTGGCCTTGATGATCTTAAAGGTGTTTTCCAACTTAAATGATTCTATGATTCTACATCTGAAGCAGCTGGGTTGGTGAAGCTTCTGCTGAGCCGTGTTTGCTATCTTTAGTGGGAGATCTTTCATGAAAGAGTCCCAGCTGTAATGGAGTTAATCTTTGCATGAACAAGAACTCACCTGATCTCCATTTGAAACCTCTAGTACATTTCCATTATCACACACTTAGAGCAAATCAGTTTTTTAGCCCATGCATTTATAAAGATTATGTGGGCTACATCACCATTTCATAAAGGCTCTTCACAGCACATTTATTTTTCTTCATTCCTTCTAATTAGTATTTGGCTAAGGAAAACTCCAGCTCCACTTCTAATGCTACTTGTCCCAGGGTGACCAACTAAGAAATATTTCACATGTGGTTATTCTCTGTCTTCACCTTAAATGTCTCACTTCTGGACGAAAAAGTTCCTCCTGATAACTAATCCCCATGCAACCCAACAAGTCTGCCAATCCTGCTCTACAGCACATGTGTCCACCCCAGATGCATGATGACAAATGAGTTATCATAGAATTCTAGGTTGGGAGGGACCTCAAGGATCATATAGTCCAATCTATAAATATTACTATTATAAATATAATTTTTATATATATATAAAAATTATATATGTATAGTTTAAATGAGATGGCCCAGCACCCTGTCAAACTGAGTCTTAAAACTGTCCAGTGTAGGGGAATCTACCACTTCTTTTGGGAGATTATTCTAAAGTCTAATTGTTCTCATGGTGAAAAATTTTCTTCTGAAGTCCAATCAGAATCTTCCCAGGAGTAACTTGTACCCATTACCCCTTGTTTTTTCCATGTGACTCCTTGTAAAAAGGAAGTCTACATCTTTTTGGTAACCACCTTTTATGTATTGGTACATGGTAATAAGGTCTCCCCTAAGCCTTCTCTTCTCAAAACTGACCAAACCAAATTTTCTTAGCCTTTCTTTATATGGCCAGTCTTACAGTCCTTTGATCACCCTCATGGTCGTTCTCTGGACCCTTTCCAGCCTGTCTGCATCTTTTTTTTCTATAGCAGAGACCAAAACTGAATGCAGTACTCAAGGTGTCATCTGACCAGCGCTGAGTAGAGTGTGATAATCTCTCTATACCCTGCAGCAGAAGCTATTAACCCTGCTGGAGTTGTTCTGTCACACTGAAGACTACTGTGGTGGTTTGCAAGTCTTTTATACCTATAAACTCAGCTATTTATATCCCGAATTCTGTACAGGAATGATAGGAAGTGAATCATCAAGGATGTTTTGATTGCTTAAATAAGATTCAATTTCAAGTTTATCCTAACGATGCAAATATTCTTCCCTGGAGATGCATGTGTAGTCTCCCGCCATGCTGGCAGCTGTACACAGCAGGGCTTTGTCCCTTTCAGATCTGCATAATTGAAGAGAAGGACTTGGTCAGTAATTTGGTTGGACCACTCTTTGCAATAAATTAATAAGACCCTGATATCCGAAGAGATCAAAAATAGGCTACTTCAACATGAGGTAGGATGAACACTTGTGGGGAAATCTTGAGGAAAGTGAAAGGGATACACAAGATTGCTAGAGCAGCTTCTTATTCCACCACCATCCATAAATAGCCTTGCGCTGGGAGCTTGAGGAGAGATCTGTAATTAAAACAAACTGGTGTATAGTATCACCAGAAATGTAAGTCTGGAGGTGCTGATGCTCTCATCTGGTATTTCCTGCCATTGTCCTGGATCTTGGTCATCTTTAAGCATTAAAATATTTAAGGTACTCTGATTAAAACAAGGAAGGGCAAGTAACTTTGCATTTTCCATGTGTTCCCAAGTGGGATGCACCTATATCATACATATATAGTAGAAAACTAGCTTGAAATGTAACCTCTTTCATGCAAACAAAACACCTGTGATGAACTATTTCCTACCAGGTCCATGCTAGGTCCAAGATACAAATCAACAGCATTTCTACATGAGACAACATTTCCATTGAATGTGGGCTTTTTTCCTCTTATACTTTCAATCCTTTTGTCCACATGCTTACCTATAGCAAATACTTTATTCTTATAAACAGTCACTATTGTTTTCAAGGGGAATGGGTGGTTCCTATAGCACAGCCATCTGCTGCTTGTTTCAGGCTGGTAGCAACCCACTGTTTTTAAACACAACTATAGCTACAAGTGCATAACACTGGAAAGCATGTTGACTAGCACCTATCCCTTTTCCTCTAGCAATTTTTGACACACTGTTTAAATTCCATGCTTTCCCCCTTCCATCATTTTTCCAATTTACTTCTCTTTGCAGACTAAGAAACATTGTCTCAAAATCTGTGCCATGCTTGTGCAGGGGGGACTGGGCAGTAAGCAGAGATGCAAAGGATGCAGAGATGTATGTGTAATGCTGGGGAGACAAAAATAAGAGCCCTCTGGTTTGTGAGGAAAACTCTCAAACTGCCATGAGTGTTTTTATACCTTTTTAGGACATTTGTTGTCCTTCATTTTGTACTTTTCTGTTTTGTCTCTCATATACTATAAAGTTCTAACTGCAAATAATAGTTTATTAAAGAAATACATATTTTTTTGTTGTTGTTCTTAAGTATTTTATTAAAAACAAAGAAAGACAAACACTCACTTCTGTGGAAGTGTGCTTTTTACTGTGCAGGTTGCTGCAGGTCAATTAGCCCAGTTTCATACTAAGAAAAGCTGTGCTGGTAGTAAAGTTCTTTTGCCTATCTGCAGGAAAAAAAACCCACAAAACCCACAATTTTTCTATTTTATTCCTTTTTTTACTTAGAGAATTGAAAATCAATATTAGCTTTACTGGCTGGAGCTCATCTACAGCAAAACTTGGGCTAAAATCTCTGCAGGTATAAAGCGGTCCAGCTGCTCTGGCTGGAGAGAGCTTGCGCCAGCTGAGCCACCTGAGTTTTTTTGCTTATTTGATCAAATTAAAGGATATTCAAATCTCACACCAATTCCAACAGAGATTTGCAAGCAGGAGCAATCAGGATGGCAAAAAGTCATGCATATGAGCACTTTTATTAATAAAAAAATAGATCAGGCTTGCAGTGGCAGCCCAGCATTCCCAGGCTGTTAGTGATCTTAAGACTGTCCTGCTCTCAGTGAGGTCAAATAGGTTGGTTATTCATCTCAGTTTTTAGGGTGACCATATGGACACCACTGTTTGCACCAGCAAAGAGCTTGCCACATCACCTCCAGCAGTTACCAGTCCTGTAAAATCCTAGGAGCATATTGTGTATGGGGTCTGGGTGGTGTAAGTAATGGGAGACTGTCCTGACCAAGGAGGGATGGCCCCCGTGGGTATCCATCCTGTCAAAGTCTGGGGGGAATCTTTATTCATACAGATTCTCATGCCTCTGCAGAAAAAGAGCTCAATTTCTTCCACTAAACCCAGATGAGCCAACTAGACTTTTCATCATATCCTTGAAAAACTATATAAAAAGGTGATGAGTACAATTATATCACCCCCACTTCCTGTGCCACCCCCCCCCCTCCAAAAAAAAGAAAAAGAAAAAAACATCTTTCACTGCAGAAAAATCTGACCTTCATTTAGCAAAGCTGGCAGCTGTCAGGAGAGGAAAGATGCAGGTTGACAGAGGAAACAAACAGCAAAAGAGCTCCCATAACATCATACAAAAAAAATAATCTTAAGATGTTGACCTCGTACAGAAGTGTGTATAATCAAAGAAAAGACATTGATATGATGTGCTGATTATTTTTTAAATGGGAATATTGTATACACTACAAGGTATCCTCCTCTGAGAGCCTGCAGTTGTGTTTTTCTCGTGACCCCTTGCATCGAGAACAGGAAATCTGGCATGCTTAGAGGCTGGTCCCCTTATTTCTGAAATCCCTGCACATTTTTTTTCCCCCATCTCCTTTCTTGATCATATTATGGCCTGGTTTTATCAAATTACTTTGTAGTTGGTAATTTGCAAGGGCACCAGCACAGTCACGTTGAATTTGTGACCTGCATGAGAAGTCACATACTATATCATTAAAACCCAGATAATTTTTAAAAATGCTAATAATTTCTTCCATGTCCTCTCCTTGAGTTCACACAGTCTTTCAATTTTCCGTCCTCTTTAATATTCTTTCTGTCTATAATCCAGTTCACTTCCAGACCCTGCTGTTCAGCTGTTACTAAAACGTTGTCTTCAGAAACACCAAGCAGGGAAACGTTGATTTGTTTTGATCTCAGGGGAAATAATGTAACTCAGTGACAAGCCCAACAACAGCTCCTCTTAATACACAGCTAGACAACTTGCAGAGAAATCACCTTGCTGTTAGGCTGCGTACATGCATTTAATTGCATTTAATTCTTGAATACTGATAGAACGTGTTTCAGCTGTTTGAATAATGGGGTTGTTTTTTTTGGTTCACTGGCTGAACTAAAAGGAGACTAAAGGGAAAAAAACATAAACTGTTTAGTTTCATTTTTCAGGTTCTTTAATCCTCTTTGTTATGTGGCCTTCTAAAACTCTTTTTGCAGTTTTTTTATTACGAAACGGACAAAAAAAATATAGTTTCAAAATGAAAAGCTGAAATGTTCCATGCTGATATTTCCCAAAGATTATTCAGAAGGAGGGGAAAAAAAGGCTAAAATGAAGCATTCAGGCATAGGCCCAGTTAGGCTTTTGAGTACCTTCTGCCCAAACCTGCATAATTTCACCTGTGAATGTGCATTTTGGCAGGCAGAACTGGGGCAGGCACAAATGTGAGGCCAATGTGCACAAAAATGACTTTTTCTTTTTGGTCCCTGTAATCACATTGCACTTCTTATACTGGTATTCTTACAAATGCTGACTTTTCAGACTCTGTGGATTCTCAGGACACTAATATGACCATGCTGGGAAAAGCTTTCACATGAGCAATTACTTACTCTCAAAACCAGACTGTTCTTCCCAGTTGTGACTCCAAGAAATGTGCAAGGGTTTGGGTGGGACTGATGTGCACTTTACCAGTTTACCAGGCTACCTGCTGACAAGTCAGCTTTCCTAAAATAAAGTATTTATTCAGAACAAAAGCATTTCAGAGGAAAAACTATTAGAGCAGCAACATTATGCCTGCCTTGCTACAGAGGTGGTCACCCCTCTTCTCTCTGAGACTCAGCAGGCAGGGACACTTCAACTAGACCAGGGTGGTCAAAGCCCCATCCAACCTGGCTTTGAACACTTCCAGGGATGGGACATCCACAGCTTTTCAGGGCAACAAGTTTCAATGTCTCATGACCCTCACAGTAAATAATTTCTTCCCAATATCTAATCTAAATTGTGGTCAATGAGGCAGAGTCTTGTTGGAGGCCTGTATCTAGGGAAGTCCCTCAGAGGTCAGTAGTGGGGCCAGTACTATTCAATATATTCATCAATGACCTGGATGGGGGAACAGAGTGCACTGGCAGCAAGTTTGCTGATGATACAAAACTGGGAGGAGTGGCTGACACACCAGAAGGCTCTGCTGCCATTCAGCGAGACCCAGACAGACTGGAGAGTTGGGTGGGGAGAAATCGAATGAAATACAACAAGGGCAAGTGTAGAGTCCTGCGTCTGGGAAAGAATAACCCCAGGTACCAGTATTTGTTGGGGATTGAGTTGTTATATACTAGCATAGGGGAAAGGGACCTGGGGGTCCTGGTGGACATCAGGATGACCATGAGCCAGCAATGCACCCTCGTGGCCAAGAATTCCATCATGTACATCCTGGGGTGTATTAGAAGGGGTGTGGTTATTAGGTCGAGAGAGGTTTTCCTCTCCCTCTACTCTGCCCTAGTTAAATCTCATCTGGAATATTGTGTCCAGTTCTGGGCCCCTCAGTTCAAAAAGGACAGAGAACTGCTTGAAAGAGCCCAATGCAGAGCCACAAAGATGATTAAGGGAGTGGAGCATCTCCCTTATGATGAAAGGTTGAGGGAGCTGGGTCTCTTTAGCTTGGAGGAGACTGAGGGGTGCCCTCATTAATGTTTATAAATACATAAAGGGCAAGTGTCAGGAAGATGGAGCCAGGCTCTTGTCTGCTATGTCCAATGATAGGACAAGGGGCAATGGGTACAAGCTGGAACATAAGAGGTTCCACAGAAACATAAGGAAAAACTTTTATCACTGTGAGAGTGACAGAGCACTGGAACAGGCTGCCCAGAGGGGTTGTGGAGTCTCCTTCTCTGAAGACATTTAAAACCCGCCTGGACATGTTCCTATGTGACCTGCTCTAGGTGATCCTGCTCTGGCAGAGGCATTGGACTAGCTGATCTTTCCAGTTCCCTTCCAACCCCTAACATTCTGTGATTCTGTGATTCTTCAACTGAATCATACCATGAGATAATCTCAGCCATGCGATTACTGACTGAGGTGCTGATGAGCCCCTTTTCTTATCCTTGCCTCTGTGTTGGACCTAGAGAACTTATTGAAAAGAAGTCAGTTCTCCTCTGCCATGCTGGAGAGAGGACCTGACCAAGTTCTCTTTTAGACAGCTAATGACTCATAGCAAAATTCCTATTACACTCAACTGATGAAGAATTTTATAGAATAGGCTTTAGTCCTGACTTGTATAAACCACTGTATATTTGTATATATGTAACTTCCTACCTAGTTGCTCTGACAGTAAATTAAATTATTACTAACACTAAGATTTAGGCATGAGTTGGGCTGTTGGATCTCTGTGGTGTCCAGAAGATAAGTGAAGACCCTGTTATTTTAGGGCACGGGAGGAATGGTGTTCGATGCTTCCTGAGCTTCCATCCTGCACTATGCACTCCAGTTGCATGCTGCTCTTCCCTTGGAAAGGAGGAGCAGCTTCACAGCTTGTCTTCTGCACAATGCAGCTATGCATTATGAAAGTGTTTCTGCTTAAGATGGTTGCTTTTTGAATAGGCTCCTTTGTTACTGTGTCCAGGGTTTAAAAAAAAAGCTTAAGTACAGCCAAAAAGACCTTCCTCTTCCTAAGTGTATTTTAAAGTCAGTTGTTAGGATCTCCACGTGGTGCCTATCAGGTTTGCTCTTCTGACTGCAATAGTGCTGTACCGATTACCCTAGCATCTGGGACTAAACACTTAGTTGATATGGGAAGCATCCCACCACTGAAACAACTTCCTGGTTTTGTATCTATTCTTCTGGTGATTTCACCTCTGCAGGATGCCTTATTACCGGCATGGTATGTCATCTGGAGATGGGCTACCTTTGGCTGGTAGGACCTGCCCGTGGTGGATTCTTAGCCATCCTTTTGCTGATAGTCCTCACAAGTGTTTCTGGCACATACCTGTAGGCTTTTATGCATCAGGAAATCTCTAATCCTAGTGCTGGTTTAAAAGATTTTGCAGAAATATTTGTACTTGTTTTTAGGGGATGTTCCTTTTTTGCTGAGGACTTGGTATTTGAACATTGTTCTTTATTCCTTCCTCTTTTTTTTCTTTGCCCTATTTGTAATTAGTGAAAAAGGTTTTTACTTTCTCTTTACCCAGTGAAAGTGGGGATGAAATAGGAAGAAACATTCTTCTTATCCTAGTGAAATGTAATTAAAATGTTTTGAGAAATACCAATATTAAAGATTTGATTTCTTAATGTTAACAACAGCTGTTTTTCAGTAACAAGACACTTTTAAGTGTTTTAAGCTTTAGCTGGAATTTTTCTGATGAACATCCCTGTTGCTATGGAAGATGACCAGTTAGTGCTGTCCCAGCTCAACAGACTGTGGTGGGTTGACCCTGGCTGGGCACCAAGTGCCCACCAAAACAACTCTATTACTCCCCTCAAATGGACAGGGGAGAGAAAATATAATTAAAGGCTCGTGGGTCGAGGTAAGTACAGAGAGAGACCACTTACCTATTACTGTCACAGGCAAAACAGACTCAGCTTGGGGAAATTAGTTTAATTTATTACCAATCAAATCAGAGTAGGATAATGAGAAATAAAAACCTAAATCTTAAAACACCTTCCTCCCACCCCTCCCTTTTTCCCAGGCTCAACTTTACTCCCAAATTCTCTCCCTTCTCCCCACCAGTAGCACAGGGGGATGGGGAATGGGTGTTGCGGTCAGTTCATTATATGTTGTTTCTGCTGCTTCTTCCTCCTTACAGGGAGGCCTCTTCACACGCTTCCCTGGCTCCAATGCGAGTCCTTCCCACAGGCCACAATCTTCACAAACTGCTCCAGCGTGGGTCCCTTTCACTGGGTGTAGTCCTTCAGGAACAGTCTGCTCCACAAGGTTACAAGTCCTGTCAGCCAACTTGCTCCAGTGTGGGCTCCTCTCTCCATGGGTCCACAGGTCCTGCCAGGAGCCTGCTCCAGTGTGGGTTTCCCATGGGGTCACAGCCTCCTTTGGGCATCTGTCTGCTCCAGCATGGGGTCCTCCACAGGCTGCTTTGGTGCCTGGAGCACCTCTTCCCCCTCCTTCTTCACTGACTTCAGTGTCTACAGAGTTGTTTCTCTCGCATATTCTCACTCCTCTCTCCATCTGAAGTTGCACAGGTTTTTTCCCCCTTAAATATTTTTATCCCACTACCACTGCTGCTGATGGGCTCAGCCTTGGCCAGTGGTGGGTCCACCTTGGAGCTGTCTGACACTGACTCTGTTGGACACAGGGGAAGCTTCTAGCGGCTTCTCACAGAAGCCACCCTTATAGCAGCCCTGCTACCAAAATCTTGCCACCCAAACCCAATACATAACTACATATATTTGACTACTCTGGCGAGCTCCTCTGTCCTGGCTGCTGTGTGCCAGCCCAGGAGACAAAGCTCTAAGACATTTCATTGTAGTCTGTGCTACTGGACAGCTTGTCCTGAGCAAAGCGGTAAACTGTGAGACAAGATCTTCAAAATGACTGTGACTTTTTTTTTCCTTTCTCTCCCTCTCTCTGGCCCATAAAACCATTCAGCTGAGCAACTACTTGCAGGCAGGAGTGCGGTGTTCACAAATCCCACCTCGCAGTGGGATCTCATCACTTCTGGTGATACCCTTTTTATAGTCTACCACTTTCATTCTGTCTCATGTCTTCAGCTGTGAGGCAGTAATTTAACCCCCCATCTGGCGTTATTAATTTGCACTGATAACTTCATGCCTCTTCTGAAATAGGTTTCTATTTCTAACACACTTGAAGAGAGTGCCTTTTTTAGTTTTTCTAGCTAGAAGAGAAAAAAAGTCTGGGCTCTGCCTTGTGATATCACAAACCCTGGTTTGCTTTTATTTTCAGTGTAAGTGCTGCAGAGCAAGTGCGTGTCTCAAATACCGCAGTGAGTAGGTAGCAGCCATTAACGTTGTGCTCAGCTATTTGTCTCTGAAACACTATCTACGTTTCTCACAAATACTGACATCCTGGTGTCTTGATGACTGTAGATACATCTACAAGACTTCATTGTAGCTAAACTCTGGCTGGTTCAATAATTCCCCCCTTTTTCATTAACTTGCTAAAACCCTTAAGAGTAGCACAGCTTGAATACACAAAGAACATACATGGCATTGACAAAACAATGTTGTGATGTGTCTGTGCTGCCTCTAGATGTTATGCCAAGCTGCAAGCCTGCATGTGAATGCCACCCCTCTGCTTCCCGCCCTAGGGTTTCCTCTTCCTCTTCCTGGCAGCAGGACAGGAGGAAAACACCCTGCATCCAGGTCTTTCCCCTCTCCATCCTTGCCTGCAGCTGGCAGTGCAGAGAGCTTGACTCAAGAATCACACAGACTTGGGGTTATTAAGCAGCTAAGGTGGCTTTGCTTTGTCATTGGCCTGGCTTTCTTGGTAAGAGATCTGATTCCAGACAGATTGGTACTTGAAGGAAGAAGCCAGCAGAAAAGTCCAAGGTAGAGGCAAACACTGCAGTGTGAGCTTGGGGCATGATGTCTGCTTGTCAGAGCTTCTCTTTCCCAGTCTGCATCAGTGGTTTGCAAAGCTGTCCTTTAGGGTCCATGCCCACCAGCCACTGCAGGTTTTCTTCTCTTAGTGAAAGAAGCAGAAGGTAGACTAATCCAAACTCTTCATGAGATTAGGAATAAGGGTGCACCTCTGCACCCTCTCTGCATTTTAAAGTGCAAAGATTCAACAGAAGGCTGTGTCTGCTGAAGTGGTGTAGACTGGAACCAGGAGTGAGAATGTTTTGTAACCTAACACTTCCAGGCACTTTTAAAATGCTTCTACCAAAAACTTGAGTATTAAAGTTTGCTTTTTAAGTCTAGGTAATTGTCATTGGTGTGTTGATCAGCAATAAAGAGAAGGAATCAAAAAGTCCATCCTGTCCTTTTTCTTATTTTAGTCTGACTGGTTTTGTCTACAAGAAGTAGACTGTTTTGAGAAGTAGATTCTGGCTGCAGACATGAATGGAAGAGCTCTTTGTCTGGAGTATATCTGAGTGTACAACACTTCTCTTGGAAAAGTCACCACAAACACAGGCCAGACCACAAAAAAAGAAGGTGATGAAAATGAAATCTGTAAACAGCTCTGGAGTCTCACATTCTGTGCTTGAAGGTCTAATCTCGAGCATTGAGTATGCCCTGGCCATTGGATCAGTGTCTTATCTCTTCACCTGCCAGGATGGAGAATCTCTTAAGAAAGTTTTGTGCACAACCTCCTAAATGTAAGAATAGGCTTTACACTTCTAAATGTAAGAATAGTTCCTTTCTAAAGGAAGGAACAGAAATACAATGGGATCCACTGGGAAGAACGGAGCTCTCAAGAACATTAATGTTAAAGGAAAGTGCTATTCCATGAAGGAATAGAACTAGCCATGGGAAGATCACAGCAGGGCAGCAGCACTGCTTGTCAGCCTAAGTAGCAGTTTAATAACTCTGCAGATAAATGGTTGTATCCTCAATAAAAAATTCATTGGATTTCACTATCCAATTAGAAAACATGTATTGTCACTCTCTCCACCATGGGCAACTTTTGAAATTATCAACCATCTATGAGCCTGCTTAATACTGTAATGTTAAGTGCCCTGGACACTAAACTGGGAATTGGGGTACTATGGTAGCTAACTTTTTTTTTTTTTTCTGTCTGCAGCTCTCTTGCATTCTCATTTGTCAACCCATTAGAAATGCACAGCAGTTCTTGTTTACCAGGCTTAGAAAATGATCTTCAGAGCCTAAAAGTTGCTCCAGGAGCAGCTATTTTGTACTATTTAAGAAAAAGAGAACTAGATGATGCAATGGTTTAAAAATGCCTTGATAGTATTGAAACTTTGAGGCCTGCGATGGCCCCAGTGTTGCGTTACAAAAGTGGTCTAGAGCATTTTCAATTGTACTCAGTGCATTCCAGGCGCCTTGAGGTTTTTTTCCACTGTCTCCTTCTTGACATGCTCATCTCTAAAATTAACTAAACTGACAGGTCTCCACATAGCAGGGAGCCATCCAGGCTTTTTTTTTTTTTTTTTCCCTCCTCTCTTTTCATTGTTTTTTAAATAAGAAAAACCTCTTAGGAAAATCAGCCTTGAAGAGACTTGCTGCCTTATCAAGTTTAGTCTCTTGTGACCACCAACATATACATCATATAATCCCCTTTGCGAATTCACCAAGCACCATCTTAAAGCCCTTTGCTGCTGCTGACCTTCCTGTCTCTTGCTACTCTTGTTGGCATAATAAAAGACATATATTTTCAAGAATTGCAAAAATGGGTACCATATCCCAGGAACGTGTTTTTAATGACAAATAACCCATAGGAAATCCTTCAAAAATCTAGGCAACAAATACGTGTCTCCATACAGCTGAGCAAATAAAACAAATGCTTCTCTGGGGAGAACGGCTGTTAGAAGCCAGTGAATTGCAATTTAATTGGGCTCGCGTACCTTAGCTTGTTTCCTGAGGGCTTTTTACATCTTTGAGTGTCACTGAGGTGAACACTTTCCAGAAAAGCAAATGTTTGGCTGAAATACCCACATATTCACAAAACTTATCGGGGTTGTATATCCAGCTGTCACGTTACCAGTTTGGGACCAGTGCTGTTGAAGAGAGAGGGCTCAGTCCCGTTGTCCCCCTGCAATTTAATGCAGGTCTGGCAAAACACGTGGCTCTGGCAAGCCCTTTGTCTTGTGTTATGCATGGCCATGATCAAATGCGTGAATGTTTCATGTACCTTCTGCTCTGACATCACTTTCTTCTCTTGCTCTCATGAATGTAATACTAATAATCTGGGTTTATATGGCACCTTCCAGACAAGCCTTTTACAAATCTGAAGGGGACAATCATGTATAATGTCCCCTTACAATGCTAAGTAAATGATGCTCACCTGTGTTAGGAAGATGTTACATTTTAGGGGTGTCGAATTTTAGGCCACCAACCCAGGCACTGGAGACTGCTATGCCCTAATATACGTACAATTATCTTTCCAGGTATCCAGTTGTCCTATATCTGAAACTAAGGAATGCAGACTAAAAGTTGTTCTAATCTCAGGTCTTTCTTCTGTGGGTGGAGGTAATTGAGGCACTTGACAAAGGTTACATTTATTTAGTGGGTGATACTTGCACCTGAATCCAGATATTCTGGATGCAGCCCCTGTGCTTTAATAACTAAACCACAGTATCTGAAGCTAAAGTGACTGTTACTGAACATTTCTAGTCCAATAAATTGCAATAGCTTTCTTACTGTTTTCTGCAGGAACAAATTATTCCTGAGGGATGTCTGTGCCTAATAAATAGAGAACAGAAATTTCTCTCCTAATAATGTCAGTCACCTACAGGGTCAGCGCTGTCCAGCACAGGCAACCCTGAGCTCCGAGAGGTGTGTGCCCACGTGTGCATACATGGTGCAGAGGCATAGCAGGCAGGAGCGGCGATGGGCTGAGTCAAACACCAATTCCCTGGTGCCTGCAGAAACACAAGCTTGTCTAAACCCTTTTGAAGTGACTGGTGAGGTGTCTGAGAATGTGAATGAGGACCAGACTGAACCAAAAAATACTAATGCAGGGAGGAGGAAGAAAACTTTCATTTGCATCTAAAGCATGGTGCAGCTAATTTTGGTACCTTTTCTTTTAAAAGACACTTAAATATGCATGGAAGACTTTAGCTTCTGTTCCAAAAAAGAACCAGTGAATGGTAACACTATTTTGACAGATCAGCTCTTCTGAAGAAGTATATTTTCATTTCCTGACATTTTTTAGAGTAGCTGGAGGAAAACTATTTACCTCTGTAGGGCAGATCAATGAACTGGCACCTGCACAGTTCCACTGCAAGCTATAATTTTCAGAAGAGGAGAAAGCACCAAAGGAATGGCTGGCATATCTTCAAAATAACTGAAAAAAATAAATTACTTCTTCTGGTACAACTGTATTGCAACTCAGAAACAGAATTCCTCTCCTTCAGGTAGATAATAATTAGAACAAATAAACACATCATGACAAACACCATAGCTGTGATGGGATTGGAGCCTTTAGTTTTTCAACCTGCTCCACACTAGTCTTCTAGTCTCTGTGACAGGCTAGTGACTGTGAAAGCCTTTGGAGATTTGCTGCCTGAGATTTTTAGTAAGGATATGCTACTGAGAAAAGGTGGGAGATGGAAACTATCAATGTAAAGTGATGAACATGCCCTACTAAACACTCTGCAGTGCCTTTGTATATGCACCTCCCTGTTAATTGGTGGGTTTTGAGTAAGAAATTGCAAGTCTTGCATTAATTTCAAAAATCACCTATATGAAGCAACCTTTTGTCATGTCTAGGATGTAAATTTTAGCTGTTAGAACTGACACAGGCTATGATAACTATCATTTTGCTCAGGGGTTCTACCAGTAAACTCATGCAGAATAACTTTGTCATATTAAAAGCACAAGGAAAACCATCATTATAGTAAAAATGTATAAAACAAGTTCCCCTCTTTCTGTTCTAGAAACGTGTACAGTGAGATTTAGCTCTGTCTTTGTTCAACTTCTACTCTATTGATAAAATGTCTGACTAGTCAAATATTAAAAATATTGCCTTAAAAACTTGGCAGAAGAAGCATAGTTTTCCTGTGTATTTATCAGACTGCAGGAAAACTTCCCGCTACTTCCCAATCTGGAGGAAAAATGAAGGGCTACTGCTAGGAAGTGCAGCCAGTGACATCAAACTGCACCTGGAAGTGCAGGTTTCGTTTTGTTCCACATCTATTTATAGTGTTATGTCCTTTTTCTGCGCACAAATGTGCCTCTAGGAAAAACTCAGCTGCATCCTGGCTTTTACACCATCTAAAAACTTCTGCTGGTGTTATGTGCCAGCAGAGTGCAGCAGAACCCAACCTGAAATACAGCCATAACGTTCAGTATTCCTTCTTCAGTGCTTCCTCATTGCTTACTGTCACCATTTCTGAGACAGACTAACTGCAGGAACCTTGTCTCTGAGAGGCTGCCTCGATGAAACCAGGCTGGTAAAAAACAGGGGATTGGGAGGATGGCATTTCAAGTTACTTATGTTCATAGAAAACCTGCTCCTTCAGCAAGCGTGCCCATTGCTGGTTTAAAAGATGAATGATCAGCCCCAGCTCGGGAGCTCATCAGGCTGTCTTGTAGCACTGCACTCAATTATGCTAATTCACACTAATTGACAATGTAGCCCACTAATAAGTGAAATCCCATTAAAAAAAGCTAAATAGAGCATTGTTAACTCTAATATATATATTTGAAAATCTTTTTCTTTTAAATAACCAGACAGAACATAGATTGATGAGCATTTACTTTCACCTTTCAAAGGCCAGGAAGAGCCATGATTAACTGCTTAGTATTTCCTTCTTCTCCTCCCTGTGCTTGTATTAGTATTCAGCCTTCACCAGTGGGCAAGATATGATACCGTATCTCTTATTAAAAAAAAAGGGGAGAGAGAGGAGGAGAGGAGAGGAGAGGAGAGGAGAGGAGAGGAGAGGAGAGGAGAGGAGAGGAGAGGAGAGGAGAGGAGA